>JASANF010002497.1:0-13300 GCA_030248245.1 Trissonchulus sp. WLG1_4 | reverse complement strand
GGGGATCTCACCGCTAATTCATTACTGCTCTAATGTATATACATGACTTATATCTATCTGCTATGGTGTATTAATAATGAGTAATGCTGACAACTACTATTGGTGTTTAGACAGGAAAACCGACACTCTTAATTTGGTCTTAAATTTTTAACATTTAAGACTATTTTAAGAGTTCTTAATTTGGCTAAACTTGGTCTGAAAATTTTAAGACTAAATTTAGACTTTTTTTAGATTGGGCCGGAAGACCAGAATGTTTTAGACCAAATTCAGACTATCTGAAAACAGTCTAAAATTATTTTAGACCAATTTTAGATTATTTTAAGATTGAAATAAAACTGCAAAATGACTCTAAAAACAGTCTTAAAACTTTTAAGATTGTTTCAGAGTAATTTAAGACTAGTCTTAGAGTGATTTAAGATTATCTAAAATACTCTTAAACACTCTTAAATCACTCTTAAATGTTTTTAGACTTTTAAGAGTGATTTAAGATTATCTAAAATTGGTCTTAAATCACTCTTAAATGTATGCTTGCTGAGTTTTCAACGTTTTTAGACTGTTTTAAGAGTGATTTAAGATAATCTTAAATACTCTTAAATAGGAATGTCGCGGATGTGACTTTTTTGACATCCGCGGATGCGGATGCGGATGTTGACTTCTGACATCCGCGCGGATGCGGATCTTTTTAGAATACGTTCTAAACAGGTTATGAGCCGAATTTTTGAAAACTTTTTCACAAAAAATACATAATATACTAAAAATAGCAAGTATTAATGCAAGTACTAAGGAATGAGACTTTTCTGATAATATTGTTTTGACAATTATTGCTTTACAAGTTTGTAGACTAGTCTCTCTCAAACATGCAAAACTTAGTTCGAATATGCCCGCAATATCAAATATTCGTGAAGCCTACTTTAGAACAGAGCGATTTGCAACCAACAATGACGTGAAAAAGCCTAGAATAAAGTTTCATCCATCGTTTTAAGAGCAAAATATTGGTATATACAATACATGCACAAAAATCAAAATTGTCGTCTGATTTTCTACATTTTTAGTAAATTTTGCCGAATCTGCAACATCCTCACATCCGCATTAAATTTTTGCGGGTGCGGATGTCAAAAAGTTGCGGATCATCCGCGGACGCGGATGCGGATATCCGCGACATCCCTACTCTTAAAACACTCTTAAATCACTCTTAAATGTTTTTAGACTGTTTTAAGAGTGATTTAAGATTATCTAAAATTGGTCTTAAATCACTCTTAAATATATATATATATATATATATATATCAAGCGCGGATCCAGGGGGGGGGGGGCCCGGGGGGGCGGGCCCCCCCCGAAATTTTTTCAGACGGAAATTTTACACAAGGGTCCCCCCTTGGGTTTTTATTGCCCGACCGAAAAAATTTCCGATACGTCTCCAATTGACCAAATTTGCTCTAAAAATCAAAAATTTCTCCAATTTTTTTGCTGGGGGCTGCCGCCCCCAGACCCCCGCAATTTTCCGGTCCTTGTTATCATCTATCATCAAAGCCTATGCATGTCTACAAGAGTACATTGTGTTGCATTTACTCGTGTAATACACTGTATGATACTCTGATCGCAAGGTTTTTTGGGCAAAATACGGGGCAAATGCTAAGGATTTGGAAATTTTGCTCACCAAATTTGGATACCATAATGTATGGTACCCCTGCTGGTCTAATACACTGATGTGACGTTCCCCATTTGTTTTAATTGCCAGGTTGGAAACAATTTCTGATACGACTAACTCACTTTTTTGCATTGTAATCTATCGTTTTGCTAATTGCGGCATAGTGAACGGAGCAGTTTTGAAAAAATTCTGTCCATAGCAATACCCTCAAAAACAGTAACGTCTCTCTACTTTAGTATATAGAGTTTGAAAATAGGTGCAGATTTTTGAGGATATCCAGGGGTCAAAAACAGAAAAGTTGCCCAGCTTCTGGGGGCTACAGCCCCCAGATCCCCGCAACTGTGTGTTATGATAAAACTTACAGATTTTCGAGGATATCGCATGGTCAAAAACAAAAAAGTTGCTCAGCTTCTGGGGGCTGCCGCCCCCAGACCCCCGCAACTGTGTGTTTTGATAAAAGTTACAGATTTTAGAAGATATCCCGGGGTCAAAAACAGAAAAGGTGCTCAGCTTCTGGGGGCTGCCGCCCCCAGACACCCGCACCAGAAAATTTGTATTGTATTTGTAATGGCCGAGTGGGAGGGGGGTCGCGCCCCCCCCGAAAAAAATTCATGGATCCGCCACTGATATATATATATATATATATATATATATATATATATATATATATATATATATATATATATATATATAAAATTCTAAAAATACTCCAGCTTCTGGGGGGAGCTGCCAAACCCAGACCCCTGCAACCACTCTTTTTTTACGACCAGTGTTGCTCAGAATTGCTTTTTCAATGCAAATTTTATTTCAAAATTCTAAAAAAGCTTTAGCTTCTGGGGGCTGCCGCCCCCAGACCCCTGCAACCACTATGATTTCACGACAACTGTTGCTTAGAAATGGTTTTTCAATGCAAATTTTATTTCAAAAATCCAAAAAAACCCCAGCTTCTGGGGGCTGCCGCCCCCATGTTGCGTATATAAAACTTTTTTGCAATATCAATGAAATCAGTAAAAAAATTTTTAAAAGCTGAACTTTCTGCAGACTGCCGCGGACTGCGTGTGCGTTTTCACCCCCCTCACCCCGCCCGGTCGTCGACCATCAGTTCAGCCCCCCCCCTTCGCGAAATCCTGGGTACGCTACTGGGTTTTAACATCTTTCACAGAAAAACCAGGAAATCTGAATTTTCTGTAAAATTTTTTCGGTTACGGATTTTTCAGATGTTTTTTACCCTTTCCATTCAGAGATATTTTACAGACTTTCAAAGGAAATTCAGATAAATTTCAGATAAAGAAGTTCAGGGGAAATTCAGAGAATTTCACCCAGAATTCAGAGACTCTGAATTTTATCTGAAAAAAATGTTACTGGCTTTTCAGATAAATTTCAGATACTTTTCACCAGGGTTGGCAGTCTCGGTCTCGGTCTCGGTCTCGGTCTCGTAAAAAACCCGAGACTAGGCTGGTCTCGGTCTCGGTCTCGGTAGGAAAACCGAGACCTGCCATAGGGTGGTCTCGGTATTTCAGATGAGACTTGAAGTTTTCGAAATTTTCCAAAATTTTCACAATTTTTTTAAAAGATTTTTTTTACAATTTAAGTTTCCAATAGAATGCCAAGCATGAAATAGTCCAAACTGTCTGCTGCAGAAGAATATCAGTTCACCGGCAAACTTTGGCTAATTTCAAGTTCAAACTTTGTATATCAAGCTAGATTTTTAAAAATAAAGTTTGAGCTAGTAGAATGGGTTGTCTGACTTGCAGCGATGTTGCATTTGTATGTATGTGGAACCTCTCAAGCATACATGTGTTAAACAGTAAAAATACTGCCCATCATTTACCAAATAGTGCTAAGTTCGTAGCTGATTTGTAATTAACAATTTGCGGGCTTACAACTTTACTAAGCGCGAATTGGGTTGCAGTTTAATTGAATTTCTTGAGCCCCAACCTTTAAACGCATGTCAAAACATTACGTATCTAAAAAAACCTAGGTCACTCAAATGCTCTTTGGGCTATGGAGTGGTTGGATGGAGCATCAAACCTTCCCTCCACATAAATATGTCAGTGGTAGAAACTTTTCTGGTCCGTGATGATGCCCCCTTCAGTACTTTTGATAGCACATAGCACCACTGCACCAGCACAAACGCTATGCTGGCACCCGAGTCAGACTGCCAAGTGCCAAGGTGCCAATATATGTTTGCAATGCACTATAAAACGCCCTGTGGCATGCGAAGAAGTGTGCGAAACTTTTAAAATCCTATGTATTGCCACAGTCCTTTCGCTACAATGCCATCCTTTCGTTACAATGTTAAGTTTCTCGCAACTTCGCAAGTCATACACTCATACAACCTAACCTGATAATCACTTTTTTGTAACTTAATTACCAATTTTTCACGTTTCAAAGTATCTCAAATTTTTAAAAATGAAACTTGAAAAAAGGTCCCCCAAGGGCTGGTCTCGGTCTCGTAGGTCTCGTTTCGGTGGTCTCGGTTGCCTGGTCTCGGTCTCGGTCTCGGTCTCGGTTGCAAACCCGAGACTTGCCAACCCTGCTTTTCACACGAGTTTCAGAAAAAATTCACATGTTTTTCACATCTGTAAATATCAGTTTATCTGAAATTCTTGTAAAAAGTATCTGAAATTTATCTGAAAAGCCAGTAACATTTTTTTCAGATAAAATTCAGAGTCTCTGAATTCTGGGTGAAATTCTCTGAATTTCCCCTGAACTTCTCTGAAATTTATCTGAAATTCCTCTGAAAGTCTGTAAAATGTCTCTGAATGGAAAGGGTAAAAAACATCTGAAAAATCCGTAACCGAAAAAATTTTACAGAAAATTCAGATTCCTGGTTTTCCTGTGTTTTAACATGTTTTTAGAATAGTGTTAAAAACATGTTAAAAAAATTTAACATCAATTTAACACGTTTTTTGCATTAAATTTGCACAAATTTAACATATTTTTAACATATGTTAAAAACATGTTAAATTTATGCTAAAACTTTTAGCATAGATTTAACATCTTTTTCGTATCTTTTTAGAATATGCGAGAAAGATGCAAAAAAACATGTTAAAATAATCATGCTAAACTTTTTAGCATACTTTTAGCATGTTTTTAACATATATTAAAATCATGTTAATTTTGAGTGAATTTGATGCGAAAAACATGTTAAAATGATGTTAAAATTTTTTAGCATGTTTTTAACACTATTAAAAAACATGTCAAAAGATGCTAAAACCATATTAATAACATGTTAAAATATGTTAAAAACATGTTAATCGTAAGTGCAAAAAACATGTTAAAAACATTCAAACACTTTCTTCCTGTGATTCATTGCCCTTGATATGGCTGCGTCTATAACAAATTAGCGTAAAGCTAAAAACACTTATAAAAAATCAAAAAATTTCTTCAGACCTCCGCCCCCCCCCCCCCGAAATCGAAGTCTGGGACCGCCAGTGAGATTTTGATTTTTAGGCCAAATTTGGTCGGTTGGGGACGCTCAGAAAAATTTTGCGGCCGGACCATAAAAACCAAAGGGGCGACCCTTGTGTAAAATTTCAGTCGGAAGAAATTTCGAGGAGGGGGCCGGCCGCCCCCCCCTCCCCCTGGGACGCCCCTGAGTAGCGTAGCCAGAATTTTCAAAAGGGGGGCTTCACCCAAAAAAATTTTGAAAGCGTATTTAGTATACTATTTTATATATAGTGGCGTACCTGGAAAACTTATTTCGGTGGGGGGAATGACTTTTCAAATGTTGTATGGCAGTAGCGTACGTACCCAGGATTACGGGAAGGGGGGGATAGGCTGAACTGATGGTCGACGACCGGGCGGGGTGAGGGGGGTGAAACGCGCAATTAACACAAGCGGAAGTCTGCAAGCTCGAAGATGGTTTAGCTTTTTAAAATTTTGACGATTAACTTGCATTGAAAAAGTTGTCAGCACACGTCTTAAATCCACAGTGGTTGCAAGGGTCTGGGGGCGGTAGTCCAAAGAAGCTGAAGCTTTTTTTGAACCTTGAAATAAAATTTGCATTGAAATAGCAATTCTAAGCAACACTTATATAATGGCCCGTATTCACATTGATTACGAATTTCGTAGATTTTCTGAAACCATGTTTTTTGCTCAGTTGAAATTTCACACCTGCAGCACAGCTGGTATGCTGAAATTTCACCGAGCAAGAACCATGGTTTTACAAAATTTATAAAATCCGTAACGAATCCGGCAACATTTCGTAATGAAATTATGTGCAAATCATATGAAAACGCACGTAAAACCATGATTTTTAAAAACCACCGTGGTGAAAATCCACCCTTACTGTCTTTATTTTGCGTTTTTTAGAAAAGTTTATTGTTTTCGGAATTATCGGCAAAACCTTTTGTGATCACCGAATGCCAGGTGGCCTGCCCTTGGAGGTGAATGGAACGCAATTGTTGCAGTTGATATTGCTTGTGTTGGCTGTGCCCATTCAATACTTGCTGACAAAGCACAATTCTGAAAATCAGCGCCAGCAGGCGGTCAACTAGTAAGCTTAATAATTAGAGCGCATATACTAATTTTGTGAGTTGACTATAGTGTAGCTGTTGGGAGAAGGCGTATGTGTTGTGGCCAGTTGTGGAGTAGTTTATCATTTTTTGCAACTTATGTATATAACAGTTTTGTAACAGTATATATATTTTGTGAAATATACGTTGTATGTGTTATAGTTGATCATAAATAATGATTGATAGTTACAGATTACATATAACTTTTTAACTTTGGTTTAGTGTGCTGAACGGGTTGTCTCGATTTCAAAGCCAATATCTAGACTGGCGATCGTGGTTACGATGGTGTCAGGACACGTTTGCCGCAGTGGTCGGTCTGCCCTCTACCTTTACGCCCCCCGCACATCTCAGAGGCGGATCCACTACTGACAAAAATGGACATTTTGCTAGTGAGTCAAATAATTTTTAATTAATGTAAGTAACTAAATTGGCTATGCAATCGTTTTTCTTGTAACAACATTGTAACAATAAATATTTAATGTTAAATTCTGGTAAAAAATTATTATTAGGCGTCTTTAACAAAGTTTGAGACGCTCCCCACTCAATCGCTTTTTTTGTAGGGCAGTTGTTTTTTTACGGTTATCGAAAACGTTTATAGAATAGTTTTTAGCTTCATTTTTAACCAAAAATAACGAATTGCTACGGATGTTTCAATGAAACCGGGCACAGACATATGGCTACCATTTTTTAGCGTCAGACGTGCCCCGCAGTCCCCGAGGCTCCCAGGTGCGCTTTCGTGTGGGTCAGGTGGTGCAGCATGCGAAGCACAAGTACCGGGGCGTGATCATTGGCTGGGACGAGACCGTTAGGGCACCGGAGCAGTGGATGCATTCCATGATCGATCAGGAGCAACCCGTTAGTGCTAGAATTAATTTTATGCCAGAGATGTTGCCAATACACGGGATTGATATAGTCTGCATAGATGAGGCTAAGTGAACGCTGTTTAGGGTACGAAAGTTATGCACTTAGCAAATGTTTTGGTAAGCTTGCTTTGACTTTTTAAGGCATTTTTGTGAAAAGTCCTGGACTCCGGGAGTCTAAAAATTTCTGCAAAAGTGCAAAAAATGGAGTTGTGATATTGACGCTTAGATATTAGAATTTGACGATAGTTCTTGTGAATGGTTTGCGCAAATAGGGTACAGAAAGCATGTTTGTGTCGTGACTTGAAACTGGATATTATTGTATTCACTCTCTTGTCCAACTTCTTTAACAAGCTTTATCTGGTTACCTCCTCTTTTGCTCAGAGGGATGGGGGATGGCCGAGCCTTTTTTATAGTGTTGTATTATTTTTCAGGAAATGCGTTTTCTGCCTGCCTATACTATCCTAGTAGACACTCGAGACCGCCTGGCGCCACAGATTACTTACGTCTCCCAGGCCAACATACAAGTCATTACGGCCTTCAAAGTAAATCACTTTGAGTTGTAATCACGTGACCGAACTTTCCAGGTCCATAATATACGTACGTACAGATACGTCGTACTGCCGTATCTCTATGCAGTTGCAGTTTAGTAAGAAGCAGACGTCTCATAGTTATTTCAGTGTTTATATATCTGGCTCTGGTTTTACCAGTTGCAATTCATTTGTAGTAGTAATGTGCATGTGAAGTAAACAATTTGATGTGAGCTAGAAAATGTATTAGAACTTTGCGTTTACAGAACGTTGGAAATTTTTGTTATGTTTGCTATGTGTAATCAAAAGTGTAGCTAAACTCGAAGTGAATGTTTTATAGTCCTGTTTAGTAGTGAATTTTTGTAACTTTTCACTAAATTCACTATTTTGCTTTTTCTATATTTTTTAGATATTTCATCCCTTAATAGATCACTACTTTGAACACTACGACGGTGCCCAGTATTTGCCCAGACCTTGGCTTCGAAAGCTTTATCCGCACGATTAAGCTGACTCACTCTTGTGGTTGGGTGAAGCGACGGGGGCTGATTCTCGCTCAGTTTTGTTCGGGGTTCAACAATGTTATTCACTTCATTACGGGGATATTTTAATTGCCATGCAGTCTAAGCGGACAGTAGTTATTTATTTTATTATTATTTTTTTATTCCTTAAAACATTGTTTATCTGGTTACCTGGTTATCTGTTTATCTGTAGCAAATTTATAGTTTTATTTAACAAAATTTTGAATGAGAAATTTAATATTTTGCTTATTGCTTTGTCATAATGTTTTTGACTGTACATTGTGCAGCTATTTTTTGGGTGTGGTAGCAAAATATATTTTGGCAACCGGGCAACCCTTAATATTTATTATATTTTATCATCAATCATCATTGTTTATGGGGTTGTGGACAATTTGTCTGTATTTTTTTGTGGCTGAAAATTCAAAAAGCGTTTTATTTTGTTTGTTCATAATTGAAGAGTGAGCTTAAATTCTGTTTTTCTGTGTTGAGATTAGTCAATAAATTTCTTACTTTAATTTCTTAAAATTCTTTAAAATTCTTCTTTAAATTTAATGAAATGAAATGAAATGAAATGATTTACTCACGAACAACAAAGCACATTTAAACACAATTAACCAACAGAAGCTAAATATATACTAACAAAAACCAAAAACAGATTTCAAAAGCAAACAAAGCAAACAGACGAACAGAAAATGAGCAGTGGAAATTCTCATCCAAGTCAATGCAATCTAGACTTGATCATAAAACTATTCTATAATAAAACTTTGTAGCAAAACTTTTTGCCCGCTTAATCTTGTTGAAAAAATTTCGGGAGTGGGTGAACATACTACCGACGCTGGTAAGTTATTCCAAACATTTGCAACCCGATTTGAGAAAAAATTCTTTCTGACATTCAATCTAGTCAACGCAGGTCTAATTTTCCATTCGTGACCCCGTAAATTTAAAGTGTCACTTCTTTCAAAAAATATGTCCGGTTCTAATGAAGTATATCCGTGTAATATTTTATATATCATTAGCAAATCTCTACACATTCGACGATACACTAGTTTGTCTAATTCTAGCAGGGTACACCTGTCATCGTATGATAAGTTTCTACCCCACAAGATCCGTCTAGTAAACTTTCGCTGTACGGATTCTAAAGTTCTTATTTCATATAAAGTACAAGGGTTCCAAGTTTCACAAGCACGAACATAAGTACAAAACAAACCAACTAAAATTTTTAAGTCATCAATGCAAAAACTTCTCAACAAAGTGTTAGATGCTATAAAAGACTTTTTGACAATTGTTGCTATATGCAGTGACGGTTTCAAAGTATTCGCCAAAGTTACACCTAGATCCTTGAAGAAACTGTCGCTAACACAGAATTCATTAAAACGTAACTATTTTGCGGATTCCCATAACCAAAATGCATCACAGAACATTTATGCACGGCAACATTCAATTCTTTAAATTTCTTAGGGTGGATTTCACAAAGGTTGGTTTTACGTACGTTTTGCAGGATTTGCACGTAATTTCATTACGAAATATCGAATGATTCGTTACGAATTTCGTAGATTTTCTTAAACCATTGGTTTAGCTCAGTTGAAATTTCAAACCTGCAGCACAGCAGGTCTCTATTTTGCTGAAATTTCAACTGAGTTAAACCAATGGTTTAAGAAAATTTACGAAATTCGTAACGAATCATTCGATATTTCGTAATGAAATTACGTGTAAATCATGCAAAACGTACGTAAAACCAATGGTTTAGTAAAACCACCTTCGTGAAATCCACCCTTAGTTTTTGGGGACTATATATATGATTCTAGTGCTTGAGACTGTGATGTGTATTATATTCAAGGCTTGGGTTTTTGTAGGATCGATTCATACTTACATACGTACGTATGTTTAACCGACTTAATTTAAAACAAAACATAACCTGCTAAACTGTGTTATGTATTAGTTTTATGGAATTTTGTTGACTGAGTTGACATATATATATATATATATATATATATATATATATATATATATATATATATATATATATATATATATATATATATATATATATATATATATATATATATATATATATATATATATATATATATATATATATATATATATATACACACAATATATATATATATATATATATATATATATATATATATATGCCGTAAGTATGAATAGACCTTTAGCAATTCACAATGTATTGCAGAATATGATTTTTGTGGATTATAGCTTTTTGGTGTGAGCTTAATGTAATTATTTTGACTCAAAATTTACTCCGTATATATTGCCTAATGTCGAATTGTGAATTCTGATGACAATATTTTGTTATTTTGTTAGCTGTTATCACAGCTGTGTAATGTCTCTATATGCCTATGTATAGTAATATAATAAAGGTTTAATTTTTTGCTGTTTTTAGTTTGTTCTTAAGAAATTTAGCGTCGTTTGGCCTGTTTTGCCAAGACTCACGATCTTTATCATTTCGAATAGAGATTTGTTACGGATTAAATTTTGGTTAACAAAACTGCATAAATAGCGTGGCTAATCATACTTCTTGGTTATTTTTTGTGAAACTTTAGCTGAGACGGTGCTTTTCAGTATCTTAGTCATTCATAGATGCACATAGGGGGTGGGGGGTATGCAGTCCCTCCTCAGACCCTAGGCAGCCCCCCGCAACCCTCACCTCCTCCCACTGCCGGAAAATTATGCCAAAATTGAGTAAGAAATTGAAGAATCGCAAAAAATTTCCGGCCGCAGCCAAAAAAGTGCTCCAAAATGAGTATAAAGTCGAAAAAGTGCAAAATTTTGAAATCGAACCAAAACGAAGACCACTCCCTGTCGGTCGGCCATCCCCCCTCGCCGACTGCTCCCCTACTTCTCTGGTCATTTTGACGTCATTTTGGTACATTAAAATCGTTTGCAGTAGGGCTCTTGGATTATCGATGTGGTTTGCTTTCTTGTGTTGGTCATTTTGAGGCCATGGATAGATTTTTTTGCTTCAAGAGTGTTTTCACCGTTCACACGTCTTCAATAATGTGCTCCCGAGATTTGTATCAAATTGAAAAGAGTAATAGACACGTATAGTCATTTCGTAGAAACTAGAAAGTATAAGCGTTCGTGGCCAATTCTTTTGAGTTGAGTAAATTAAAAAATTGTTTTACTGAAGAACTCAACATCGTCTATGAAGACAAACGTTTGTTAGTTTATAATATCAAGCATAGCATTGCCTGCTAGTGCAAAATATTTTGTGAACGATCCTTTACTTAATATATGAGTAATATACAGGGTTTTTTTTTTGAAAATCCGAAGTGCGGATACTTTGCGGACGGCCAAATTTTTTTGCGGACGGATAAATTTTTCTGCGGACAGTCGGCCAAATTCATGCATCTATGTTAGGATTTCTCTTTGTGCCAGGGTTTTTTTTCAAAAAATTTTGTGAGCATAATTGTGCAACATTTTAATTTTAGTGTGCAAAATTTTATTTTTCTGTGCAAACTGTAAATGCGTTTTCTTCGCCTATATAGAAGCAAATATACGCGTTTTTATACCTCTAGAGGCCGTGGCGTAGCCAGAAAAAAATGTCGGGGGGGAATGACTTTTCGATTTTATTGAAATGCGTTAAAATGCACTTAATTGCTATTTTAAGGCAAAAAACGACACGTATTAACATTTTTCGGTCAAAAACACTGCTCATTTTTGACTACAGCAGCATCGAACATAAAATTGGAGCTCGAAACAACGAAAATTACAAAAATAATGGGCCGGCAAGGTTCCAGAAGCTAGCAAATCTGCAACTTTCCGAAATTTTTTGACTTTAAAAACTGTACTTTTAGTAAAATTGTCATTTTTTGTGACAATAAAACAACAAAAAGGATACACTATACAGTGTATTAAGCAATTACATAGTGCACAATGCAACAATATGCACATGTATATGCTTTCATGCGACACAAAAGCAAGGAACACTAACCCAAAGAGTTGCAGGGGTCTGGGGGCGGCAGCCCCCCAAAAAAATTGGGGGAAATTTTGATTTTTAGGCCAAATTTTGTTAATTGGAGACCTATCGGAAATTTTTTGCAGCCGACCATAAAAACCAAAGGAGGGTCCCTTCAGAGCGGTGAGCAGAATTTCAATTTTGGTGAGTAAAATTTCAAAATCTTGAGCATTTGCCACGTGTTTTGCCCAAAAACAACCTTGCTCTTGTAGACATGCAAATGCACAGGGTTTTTTTTTCAAAATCGACAATGGGTCCATGTTGGGTCAGGTTAATTTTTGCTGGGTCCAGTTAAGCACAGACTGGGTCAAGAATATATGTGTCGTAAGTAGACATTTATATTATAAAATGTCATTTTCTGTGCAGGTACGCATTGACGTACCCAGAAAAAATTTCGAGTTTTTGTAATGGAATGAAATATATATATATATCATACATGTAACGGGGTCAAAATTTTGGGGGGGCCTCTCCGGCCAAATTTTGGGTACCCTCCCCCCCAGATTGACCAAAAATACCCTAAATTTTGCAAAATATTTTAAAAATTTCGCCAAAAACTGCATTTTTTTCTAAATTTTGCCCAAATTTTTTGGGGACCCTCCCCCGGGTCCCCTCGATTTTGGGGGGGCCCCCCCCCCCCACTGTTTTGCATTTAAGTCACAATTTTTTGCAATTTCGACAAAAAATAAAATGCAAAATCACTGTCACACTGGACACAAAAATAATGCAAATGGCTGTGGCATCCTTGCAGGGGGTGGCATTTCCTGCTGGCCAAGACACAAAGATTTTTTACATATTTGAGCTGAAGGTTTACATGACAATTCCTAGTTTGTTACACTGTATGTGGTGAAAGAATTTAGGGGAAATGACTTTTTTGTAATGGGTTGAATTTCCCTTTGGTTTGTTTGGATTCTGTTGGTAAGTGATTTTAATTCACTGGGTGGCAGGTTGAAACAGAGGATGATTTAGATAAGTCACAGTTCCATATAGGCAGCCAGGAGAATGGGAAAGTTGACTGTTCAGCAATAATGGGACAACTATAGGAAATTTTTTATAGGGACAAAAAAAAAGATGGAAACAAAATGAAACCTGGCCACATGATAAACAATACACAGAGTGGATCTCATGATGTTGTTATCTGGGTTCATTAGTCATTTCAATAAATAATAACAGAGGACTGGTGGACACAGGGTGAGGAGCAACAGCCAGGAGATTGAATTTTTAATTTTTCAGCAGCAATCAT
>JASANF010002496.1:0-37111 GCA_030248245.1 Trissonchulus sp. WLG1_4 | reverse complement strand
CATGCCTAGGTGCCAGACATATTGGCTTCATTGTAGATTCAGTTTAGTATGTTGAAAGCTGATTGCTGTGAAATAAGTTTCTGTTTGCGCTTTGCTGTCCGTATATTGACAATATATACATACACTACCACATTACTCGGCAATTGACGATTTGCCTGCAGTTTACTGTAGCGAGAAAAGCATATATACGAGCAAAGTTACACACTGAAGACAACATGTACGTCACGCGGTACATATCTTCTAGGTATATCGTCTTATACAAAACATTCAAAATAAATTGCTTTTCTGGCTATATTTTTTTCCTCTGTTTTCTAAATCGAACATCGATTCATAGTCCCGATCAAAATTCTTTTCAGCGTCACTCATTCCCGCCCTGGGATTGTAAATTTGTTGTTTCGCATCAGAAAGAAGTCCATTTTTTTGCGCCATTTTACTGCCATACGAAGGGCATTAAACTTTTCAATATCAGGATTTCCATTAATACGTATTCGGAGTAACGCATCCATAGTTTTGCTTCCCAGGCGATTTCGACGATCGTACTTTATGTGCTTCATTACTGAAAAACCCCTTTCCGCATCCGCAGAACCCATAGGAAGAACCAGTGTTGTGCGGACCAGTGTCTTAATGCAATCACCCCATCCCATATTTCTTTGCAGATAAAGTGGCCAAAACTCAACTACATCTAGTTTAATCTGACATTCAAAGTCGTCAGATTCAACAATTTTTGGTAAAATTGATTCCCATTCTTCCAGGCAAGCATTTACATCCAAACCAAATGTGCGAGCTAAACTTGAAATTGAAGCGTAACCGTATTGTAAAGCTTCAGCTGCCGTTCGCGGTAAATTTTGTGGTAGAAGAATATCAAAATCGGCCATCGAAGATCGCGGAAAATATTTATTTATTTCTTCTACTAATTTATCAGACATCGTTGCACGAATAGAACGTAAATCAGAAGTTGGTAAATCAATGTCAAGACGAAAATCTTCATATTCAACAAAATCACTTGAAATTAATTCTTCAAGTGTACATCCTTCGTGAGCAGTTTCTCTATCCGCTCCACATTTTAACTGGGACAAAAATCCACTTAAAAACCGGCCGTTGTTTGTTTTTGCTTGTTCGAAAACAGTTATGTAGCTTTGCTATGGCTCTTTGCTTTGCTCTTCTATGGCAACATGGCCCGATGTTTTTGGATGATTGTTGATTTCATCTCTGTTGTCGTTTTTAGTTTTTTTCAGTAAACCTTCCTGTCTAGAAAATGCCGTTTTGTATCTAGCTGAGAGTTTGAATTGATCGTAGTATTTATAGCATAGTTTGCATCTATATCTTGACTTATTAGGTTCTTCATTATCGGGTAAATATTCGAACCAAACTTGTCGCCTTTCATTTGCTCCTTTAAACCAGGAACTGCTCATTAAATTGCTTTGATGTCTGTCCATAAATTGAAGCCAGGATTGACTAAACTGTCGTTTGTCTTCCCATTCAGGCACAGAATCAGTAATCAACTGTTGTACTTTGGCAGGCACTGCAATGCCTTCTTCTTCAACGGAGGTAGTCAAGTGCCTTTTGCGAGACTCTTCCGCAGAAACCGCTAAGCCTTCTCTCGAAGTAGAAGTTGGACATTCGCTAACGCTCTCTAAGTCGGCAGCTTGCTCAATTCTATCAAGAACATCTCCAGAATGTAATTGCCAATATTGTTCTTCGACGGCTGAAGACGATACACAATGTTCTGTATTTTCGGCAGCAGCCGCGTCTGTATACCGTTGATGTGGGACACTGCGAATGGAATAAATACTACGAGGAGGTTCGTCTGTTAAAATATTTTCCAACCAGAAAGAACTGCCAGAGCAATCATTTTCAGCTTTAGGACTCGGACGTCCCATTTTAAAATATTGTGGAACAAACCCCCCGGTCTGTGCTGTACACCGATTGAGTGATTTGTCAGAATGTTGCGAAGTGTCCCAATCTCGTAAAATGTATGACATGTCTTTGAAATCCGGCTGTAAAAGTTCAAATATGGTACAGCGATCTGTAGGAGATCGCCGTGCATAAACAACCATGTCTTTAATGTACGTTTTTATCAACACCAAGGATTCGTCTGTTATTTTCACGGATAACCGTTCTTTTGATAGCGCGAAAGTGTCGCGTAGCAATTTTCTTACTTGTCCGTCAGATGCGTAAAGCAATAAGACTGCATTTGGAAATTTGTTTCCATTGCCAATAACTGAAGTTAATGTTCGTTGTTGTTGCTGCCTGTACTTGTTACGAGCAGTAAAAAAGGGATTAGAGACAGGCAAATCTGGAGTTGGATTAACAGTATCGTCCCCAATTAAAATATAACGCTGTCCATCACTTAAATGAGTGTTTTGTAGATTTGCAAAAAGTGTTATTTCAGCTGCCTTAACGCCGCTGCCGTAAGCCCGTAAAACAAGCACAAAATATCCGCGAATGTCAATAGGTTCGTCTTGGTAATTACGCACAACAAGCAGTTCTATGTATTCGTTAGTTTCTAATTCCGGATTGTCAGAATTGATTTCATTAATGACTAAGTGGAAAGATTCAGTCAGAGCCAAAAGCGATAAGATTGAAAACGAATATAAAATAGCCATTTATTTAGAAAGAAAGAATGCTCAGAATAGCTGTAGGAAAGTATGAAGCATGAAAGTAATCAATACGCGCAACCTAGGCTACCGTAATGCTGTTATATAAACATTGTATAAACTTTGAGCTTTGAACATATAAGCTCAGCAGATAGCGCACGTATGGCCAGAAGATAGTGAAGTACATGTAGCCTAGGCTACCGCACTACCGCAGTTAGGCAGAACACAAGAGCTCAGGGGGGGTGACCCCTTGAGGGGGGGTGTGCCCGCCGTCTGAGGGGGGGTGACCCCTGAGGGGGGGGGTGCCCGAGGTCTGAGGGGGGGGGTGCCGACCCCCCTGAGGGGGGGGGGGGGTACCCCCCCTACCCCCCCCTATGTGCATCTATGGTTATCACTCAACAGAAAGTTCGTTTTCCGCATAATTCAAGTAGTTTTGAGTTCCGGAGCCATTTACAAAATTGTGATCAAGACTCGATCAAAATTAAAATTTGTATTACATATGCATAGAACTACTGCAAAAATAAAATTAACTGGCATGCCGCGCTTAATTTTACCGATACGGTAAAATCCTACTTGCTGTGGTCATGTAGAAAAAAATTTACGCTCGTCAACAAAAGTGCTTGTTTAATATCATATGTAAGTTAATGTTCATTACTTTAATTTGTCACCTCATGATAGTTGTTCCGCTCCACCACCTCTCATAGCAGATAAAGGCCTATCAATCATCCTGCAATATTCAAATTAGTATAAACAAAGCTGAATTGAGACTAAAAAGTGTCACGGAGATGAGTGTCTTGTATAAACTATTTCCTCCAGGCAGCTTGCAGTTAAATAAATCGGTTCAAAATATGTTTAGGGGGTCACTTTTTTAAGTGACAGTATATAAACTTCTAGTTTAAAGTCTGTTGGAGTTTGAGTGCTTAGGTAGAAAGAAAGAAAATATTTTGTTTAACTGTTGCAGACACATCTTTGTATAAGTATGCATAACAGTTAAGTTCGACCAATTTACAGCGATTTTGGTCTTACATGGAAAACAACTATTACACAAAACTGACAGCTGCTAGTTTACTTTTGTGTAATAACCCAAAGTATCACTCAATTGTTGATTTTTTAATGCGGCGAAAACTCTCTATTTGCTTTGCTACAACCATTGTTGCTAGTTCTATTGCTTTCACTGCAAGCCTATATATGAGTTGCGTAAAAGTGGGGCTTTGTCTCATCGTTTTTCAGTACATTTTATCAAGAGTACGTAATAAGATCCTATTATCTACTCTTGACATTATCTACATTATTTTTTCTGAACAGTTTTTGCTTTATCCATCTGGAGATAATACTTTAGCAGGCAATTTGCTGTTTATTGTAGCATTCCAAAATGCTAATTGTTCAAAGCATTTTGACACCCGAAATTCAATTTGTTCAAATGCTAATGAACGAAGATTACTTGTTAACAATTTAGCAAGAGCACATAATAGGGAAGAGTAGGACACTCTGCGTGGATAGTTAAACCTAAACTGGTCGACACTCCAGTCTAAACAGTTATTTGACGTCCACATTTCAGCACAGTAAAGTCCTTCAATCAAGAGTAATGGGGAACATGGGGCTCGCTCGCGTCCAATGCGGATCTCAAATTACCCCCTTTTTGTATTACATGCTCTTGCTCCAATGAAAACAAGCCTTTTTTGCGGAAATGTCTGGCCCTCTTCGTTCAGTGTAGCGAAACCTGAAAGAACCAGGCGTATTTTGATTTGAAGGGGATCACTCTCGTTTTAAGAAAAAAATAAAAATCAAACCCTTGAATTCTTGATCTCAGGACAATAAACTATTCAGGAAGGGAATTATGTTCCTTTTAAGCCTATGTATTTCATATATAATTTGATCATATTTACAGAAAAACGATCCAAGATACCTACAGAAAATCATAGTGTAGATACAACCGTGCTTTTTTTAACATTTTTATATCTGTCATATATTGTAAAATCAAATGTTACATAATTCGCAAAACAATGTAAGCTGATGTCTACGTACAAATATATATGCACCTACTCTATGTGCTCTTGGTGCATAGGTATTATGTACTATAGTATATACTTTCTAACATTACTATATGCACAATCATTCGGTCTCTACTCTTAGTAGGTACATATGTAGTACAGTACTTTCTACAGTCTACTAAAGAATGTCATACAGTATTCCAGGTACATTTTATATCACACCATTGAACATGCTCATTCTGTACTCTTGACACAGCAGTGTTGCTCATGCCGGTTCATGCTTTCCGCTGTCAATCCATACACTCTAAGAGCACTCACTTTCCAAGGTAACTGTCAATAGCAGAATTGCTTAATTCAGCGTGTAGAACACAGCCCAATGTGCCTCTTGTAAGTGGATTGTCTTTGTGGTAGGGAATCAACTTTTCTTTGCTGCTTACATTAAATTGTTCTAAGGCTAGGTTGTATGCTTTTCTGTGTTATAAAAAATTAAAGTTGTTTTGTGCACTTTATTCATTAACAAATCAGTTAAGGTAATTTTTTATTAATAATGCGGCACACGGCATTTGTTTCAAATTGTATTTAATCTATTTGGAAACTATTTTATTTTTGTATTTATTATTTACTTATAAATTGTTTTATTTGTTGAAAATTTTTGAGTACACGATTTTAAGGTGTTGCTTTGAAAGTAACACATTTTTTGAAATCATACCCAATTCATTGAATGCTTTTTTCAATACTAAAAAGTTCAATATACATATTTGAAACTACTAAGGAAAAGGAATTCGTCGTAGAAACTGAAGAAGTTAAATATAAAGCTACAAAAAAGAGTTAGTTAGTTGTGATCGTACAATTGGTTTTTTTTAATACAGTATAACTATATCTGCTGATAGACGATAGGTTGGCCCCTATGCATTATATGGTGCCGAAATCCCCTTATACTGCCATATTTTGCCTATTCTTTGGATTATTTATGCTCGGAAACATGGGGAACGATTTGCAAAAACTAAAAGCTCAGCGTGGGGGTTATAGAGACGCAGTTAGCAGACGGTTGGCCGAGGAAATACCTGCAGATCCAGTCGACAAACAATGCTTTCTGTCAAAGATTGATCGGTATATTGACGTGTTGTCAGCCGTTGATGCTCAAATAGCCAGTCTACTCGACCCAGCCGATATTGAAGAACATGTCACAGAGTGCAGCCACATTCAGGACAATGTTTTAACTGTTCGAACTAAACTGAATTTAGCCGCCAAAGCTGAGTCCGAAAGCGGAAGTGTCGTGACTATGTCTTCTGGCCGAGCTCACGCACGGCTTCCAAAAGTTGAACTGAGCTACTTTAGTGGAGACCCGCTAGAATGGTTTTCTTTTTGGGACACTTTCGATTCCGCCGTTCATTCCAATAAAAGTCTGCACGCCGTGGACAAGTTCAGCTACCTAAAGGGTCTGCTGAAGGATGCTGCCGCATCGTCTATTGCCGGTCTGTCTGTGTCTAACGAAAACTACCAGCAGTCCATCACGTTCCTACAAGAAAGATTTGGTCAGAGACGAATAGTGGTGAACGCTCATATCGAAGACCTGCTAGCCATCCCACCAGCGAATGATACAAGCAAGCTTCGAAAGACCTTCGATGACGCAGAAAAACACATACGCAGTCTAGAATCAATGGGGGTCACCGCTGAAACTTACGGTATCATGATGGTTCCAATTTAACTGACTGAGGTTCCTGCAGATGTTCGTTTAGTTATTTCAAGAATACATGGTGAGTGTGTTTGGTATCTTGACAAGCTTAGAAGTTTGCTTGTCAGAAATTAAAGCACGAGAACGTTGTTTATTTGGTGATCTGAATACAAAGCCAAAGTGGCAAAGTTTGAACCTAAGGCCACAATGGGATCACTGGTTACTGGCGTTAAGAGTCAAAGTTGTGCATTCTGCAACGGTGCACATATGTCTTCAGCGTGTCAACTGTCTAACAATGCTAGGTTGAAAAAGGCGAAGTCAGAGAAATTTTGTTTTTGCTGTTTGCGTAAAAACCATTCTGTGGCAAAATGTAGATTTCGTCAAAAGTGCTGGAAGTGTCAAGGAGGGCATCATATTAGTTTGTGCAACAAAGTTGATAGCAGCGTAAAATTGGCTAGAGTAGAGAAAGAAAAAATCGAGGTCACAAAGTCTAACAGCAACGTGTCCAGTTTAAATGTCAATGCTGCTCCGTTTGAATCTGATGAGTGTTGCCCGGCGCTACTATCAGCCCAACAGTCCGTTCTTATGCAGACAGCTTTAGCCATTGTGATAACTCCAGTTGGTCAAAAACAAGTTAGGCTGTTATTTGATAATGGTAGTCAACGATCATTTGTTACAAAGTGTTTTGTTGATCGATTTGGACGACAAGTGCAGTCGTCTGAATTTCTATCTATTGCCGTTTTCAACACAACAAAGCGCTGTTCTAAAGAATACGACGTGGTCGATCTGAGCCTGAAGTGTGCGGATGCCTCCGTGGTACCTATGACTGCCGTTGTAGTACCGTCTATCACGTCGCCCCTCAGTCGTGCGGTGGTTAGTGCGATTGATGTGCTGAAGTTGAATGGCATGCAGTTGGCTGATCCGCTCCCAGACCATTCAGAAAAATTCAAATAGACATTCTGATCGGTCTAGACTACTACTGGAAATTTGTCGAAACTGCCGTTTTGAAATTGAGTGAAGGGCTTACTGCTGTGAGTAGTTCTTCGGCTGGCTAATTTCTGAATTTCTGGAGTAGTCGGTAATCATTGCTCTACAAACCAAACTGAATACCAGAGTCTGCACATTGGGGTGACTTGTCCTGCAGATAGAACTAGAAAGGTTTTGGAACCTAGAATCCATTGGTATCTGCTCTCCAGTCGAAGATAACGGCAGTGAGACGGACGAAGTATTGCAGCAGTTTGAGGAAACGATTCAGTTTGAAGATGGTCGGTATCAGGTTCGTCATCCTAGGAAAGATAATATTTCTTGTCTGCCAGGCAACCGTGCTCTAGCTCTCAACCGATTCTACAAGCTGCAGAAACGCCCGAATGAAAACCCAAAGCTACTGAGAGATTGATGCAATCATACAAGACCAACTAAAATTGAAATTTATCGAAGTAGTTGATGATGAGGAACATGCCGAAAGGATTGTGCATTACATTGCTCATCATCCAGTCATTCGCGAGGGCTGTGCGACAACAAAGGTACGGATAGTTTATGACGCGTCAGCTCGTGTAGACGCTCATTGCCCAAGTCTGTACAAGGGTTCAGACCTGATTAGTGACCTGTTCAAGATTCATCTTCGTTTTCGGGAGAAGCCAGTTGCTGTCATCGCAGACATCAAAAAAGCGTTCCTCCAGGTCGGACTGCAGAAACCCAACCGCGATTGTGCCCGATTCTTCTGGCTTAAGGGGGGGGGGCTACCTGTAAAAGTGAAAAATTTAGGTTCTCCGACGATTGGCTTCAAATTTGCACACCATGTAGCCTCAGGGAAGGCCCATCACAGATGTAACAAACTAGAACCAATGCTTTTGCCAATTTTTTGCTAGAGGCTTCCAAAAATTCAATTTTACGTGTAAATCATAGGCGCAAAAAAAAGTTTTCTGTGCTCACAAAGCGTTCCTTTATTCGAAATTTTTGTTAATACTGACGAAACGGGGTTTTACATGATTCGATAGCGTAATGTCATATCTCAACCTCTATGATCCATTTTTTTTAAATTTTTGCCCTTGGCCTGAGCAGTGACGCCAAATGTAAAATCACTCAAATTTGGCGGGCCCAAAAAACAGCCATTTTTTCACATTTCGCCCTTGATTTTAGAATTGAAAATACATATAGAAAATCCGGATCATACGATTTTGCGCATGTATGTGTGCTGCTACTATGCCAGGTTTCGGCCTGATTGGTGTGATGTGGTTTGTGTTAGAACTGTCCAACTTAGGGCTACTTTTAGGCTTTTTTGTGTACTTTTGCCTATGTAAATACACTGACAAACGCGCTGAACCAAAAGTGCACCTTCAAGCTTAATTGTTCTCATCTGACGTTGGGGTGCCTTGGGGGAGTAACATATGTGAAAATAAGCAAAATTGGAGAACTTTGATTTTTGACCTGGGGGGGTGGAAGCCAAAGAAATATTCGCATCTGCCGGTATGAATCTAAGAGAATGGTCAACAAACTCAAAAGAAACTTTGAAAGTGATTCCGACAAAAGACCAAGACCTAAAAAAAGGAAAGTAAAGGTTCTTGGCATTATGTGGAATACTGAGTTGGATCAAATTGGTTTTCATGGAATCCCTAAACAATGCCTTCAGCGTAGCGTCACTAAACGAGATGTACTCCGTTCAGTGTCTTTAGTATTCGATCCTCTTGGTTTGGTTTCCCAAATCACCGTTTTGGGCAAGATATTCACGCAAGTCCTTTGGGTGAAAAAATTAGAATTTGATTCTGTTTTGCCAGATGAACTTTTGGTTGAATGGAAAACAATAGCTGCACAGTTAGAGAATTTGAATGAAATAACGATTCCAAGATGCCTAGGTCTTGCAAACTGCACTGAAGTTCAGTTACACGCCTTTTCGGATGCCTCCTTGAAGGCGTATGCTACTGCTGTTTATGTCCGCTATTGTCGACATGACGATATTGAAGTGAACTTACTTTGTTCCAAAAGCAGAGTCTGTCCGATCAAGCCGCAGTGTACGCTTCCTCGATTGGAACTTTTGGGTGTATTGATTGCAAGCCGCTTGGTAACCTTTGTGAAACAGAAGCTGTCGTGTGTCATTGACAAAGTCTTTATATGGTCAGATTCACAAATAGCTTGTCGTGGGTCAAAAGCAAAAAGCGGCTTCGAAGATTTGTCGCTACTAGAGTCACCGAAATTAAGAAACATTACTCAAATTTTGGACACGTCCGTGGTTTAGATAATCCAGCTGACCTTCCATCTAGAGGTATGAAGATAAAAAACCTCATTCACAGCTCACTCTGGTGGAATGGTCCAAACTGGCTGAGTTTGCCTCAAGCTTCATGGCCAGACATGGATGCTACAGCAAAGTACTCCGAAAGCGGTGATTTTTCTGGAACCGAGCAAGAGCTAGAGTTAGAATCCTCCTTTCTCACGACAAGTTCTCATGTAGACATACTGGATATTAAATGTGAGGATTTTAGTTCACTCACAAAGCTGCTACGGGTAACTGCGTGGTGTTTCAAGTTCATTTCCAGCCTGAAAGGAGTGAAAAGTGGTCCAGTTTTGTCGGCAAGAGACTTACATGAAGCGGCTTTGTTGTGGTAAAAGAAGGTCCAAGCAGAATACTATCGACACTAGCTGGATCAGCTTGCGAATGGAAAATTGAACAAACTCATCAAACAGCTTGGTTTATTTGTCAGTTCCGATAGTAGCTTGCGATGCAATGGAAGACTTGCCAATGCGCCCATTGACGATAGTGCAAAGTTTCCAAAACTACTGCCGAAGGATCACCATCTGACAACTTTGCTAATCAGGCAAGTTCATGAAAGACTGATTCATCAGGATGTTCACCAAACCCTCACTGCCCTTCGACGCGAATATTGGATACCTCAAGGTCGTCGCCAAGTTCAGAAGGTTGTCGGATCTTGCTTGATCTGTCGGAAGTGGGAAGGTAGGCCTTACTCTGTTCCAGGTCCACCTCCGCTTCCCAAGTCGAGGGTGTCTGAGTGTCCTGCCTTTTCCTTTACTGGCGTGGACTATCTCGGACCGTTGCACACCAGAGATAAAGGCAACGCAAGGGTCTGTCTCTTTATGTGTGCTGTCACTCGCGCTGTTCACCTTGAATTAGTGAAAAGCATGACTACAGAAGAGTTTATACGCTGCCTGCGTAAGCTAATCGCTAGACGTGGAACTCCGGTACGAATGATAAGTGACAACGCCAAAACTTTCAAGTCAGCGAAATCTGCCTTGGAAAAGTTGTGGTCTAGTGCGGGGGATGATTCTGGTGTTCAGAATTATTTGTCTACTCGTGGGATAAAATGGACGTTCAATGTCGAAAGAGCACCGAGGTGGGGAGGATTTTTTGAAAGAATGGTTGGCCTAGTGAAAAGATCGCTACGAAAGTCTATTGGCAAGGCCTCTTTGACGTTTACTGATTTGGAAATTCAATTAGTGGAAATAGAAGCTGTTTTGAACTCTCGCCCGTTAACATTTGTCTACAGTGGTTTACATGATGGAAAAGCATTAACCCCAAACAATCTGTCAGGAATTCAAAACAAACTGGGCTTTCCTGTCCTGAAAGATGACAAAGGGGATCCGGACTACTTGCCGCCGTCTGTCAAGCAATCAAGTTCTCAAACTCTGACAAGACGTCTCAAGTTTAACCAGAAGATTCTGAATGCTTTTTGGAAGATTTGGAAACAAGAATATCTCACACAACTCAGAGAGTACCATTGCAATACCAAAGATAAAGCCAAGAAAGACGATGGTTGCTATAGGCGAACTCTAGGAGATGTGGTGCTGATTAAAGAAAATTTACTGAGAGCAAAGTAGAGGATGGGTGTTATAACGAAGCTGTTGCCAGGAAATAATGGTCAAGTTCGCGCAGCGTCATTCACTCTTGGAAAAAAGAGGTTCAACCGTCCAACAAACTTACTCTATCCTCTGGAAATTCCGCCGTCGAAAAAAGAAGCTGTGCCTAAAGCCTCAAATTGATGACAATTTCATTAACTGTGGGCCAGAGGATGTAGAAACTAAAGAAGTTAAATATAAAGCTACAAAAAAGTTAGTTAGTTGTGATCGTACAATTGGTTTTTTTAATACAGTATAACTATATCTGCTGATCTGTGTTGTCCTTTAACCTATAGACGATAGGTTGGCCCCTAAGCATTATATTCATGTCTATTTTTGTGGTAAATTTTAAAACAATAGGATTCACTGCCCCATTTCTATATCAAGACTCAAGAAGCTATGCTTATTCTGTCTTAAGTAAAGTCCTTATTCGAAATTAGATTAAAAACTAAATTTAGCTTTATGTAGTGCACAAGCCAACAACAAAATATTTATCCAGCAAGGCAAGCTGCTTTATAATTAATTGTTGCTTAGTCAATGTTTAACCTTTTAAATAATGATTTAATTAAGTTAATTGTTGCTGAGTTAATGTTTAATTAATGAAATAATTATTCAATTAAGTTGATTAATAGTACAGTACATGAAGTAATTGAAACAATGAAATTTGACAGATTATTGAAATTCGTGTGTAAGTTAATTATCTGGAAGTGGGACTTAGTTCTATATAGTTATAGTTCACAACGTAGTTATAGTTATAGTTCACTACGTTTGTTGTAATGGGTTAGTGCGAAACATGAAATTAATGTAAATGTAACCGTCTGATGCATAGTTGAAGTAGACCCTAGATTAGTTACTATAAAGTGTTCCTGTTGAAAAATCTATTACTTTATAACCATTATTGATGAATATCTATTTTATACGGAACGATGATAGGAATTTTCTAGTTTTGGCAAGCAGTTTGTAAGTTTAATTTTGCTAAGTATTTTTAGTTTGCTTTGGATACCCTGGTCACGTTGGTCGCAAATGTACAGTCATTTTCAAATGAAAATGGATTTGCCCGACGCCATTTCATCATCCGACGCGTCGGATTGCAGCATCCGTCGCGTCGGATGACATCATCTGACGGGCCTGGCTGGGCGTCGGATTGCATCATAGAGTTGGAAATTGGAGAGCTTGCAGGAAAAATTTATGAGGGTGACTCCTCAAAGGGTTATGCAAAGTTTTTATAGTTTTTTTATATGTTGATTAATAGATGTTTTCTTGAAATATAAGGTAAATTTACCTACTGAATTCAGATTTTTATTAGTTAAAGAAACTAAACAATAAAATAAGGTAGTATTCATAATTTGCACAGAAGAAACCACCACTATTCAAAACTTTATGCCTGAACTTTGACAGCTAATTAATCACTGGCTGGCAAAACTCTGGGCGTCGGATTGCATAACCGAGGGCGTCGGATGACATCACCCGACGCGTCCGATTTCATCACTAGTCCCGACGCCTAGAATCCATTTTCATTTGAAACCGACTGTAGTTCTAACTGTTATCATTTCCAATTGCCTATGATAACTACATTGCGGTAGTATACATATAATAATTTTGACGATTTCTTATATCAAATTTTCGTTCAGGTCTTTCTAAAGCGACTAAGTAACAAAGTGACCAAAATCTGATTAAACTATTTATATTTCTGCGTTCACAGCATTGTCGACAGAGTACTTTGAAAGATTTCATCTTTGTGTTCAATATATATGTTTCTGAAAATAGCTGTGGTTTTTAAATAATATGCCTTCCAAGCTCTTCTATCGATAGCAATCGTTTTATTGGCTGTCAGGCTGTTTGCTATAAACGCGCTCTTTTGCGATAAAAAAAGAAAGTGCCTCTAAAAAAGCTATTTCAAATTTTCGTTCAAAAATGTTTAAAAATATAGCATTTTTTCAAATTTTACCTTTCACTTCTCTACACTATCTGAACACTGCACTGCGAATTGGCGGCTCGAGTTTTACGCATAAATGTGTTGATGGATAGATTTGCTTCCGAAAAACTTCAAGAAATTTTTAGAGGTTTATCACAGCAGTTGTTACATTCTTGTTTTGTCGATATTGTTTGGCTAATAATTTTTTGAACATTTCGCCAGCTTATTTTGTGTAACTTTGTGTTGAGAACAGAAAAAAGTCAAAAAGTTTAGGGAATTAGAGAGATTTAATAGATTACAAAATTTGGTTTCAGGCATAAGCCTTGTATCTTGGCACGCAGTTACACTTGTTTAAATTTTTTAGAGATTCAGTGATTCAGAAAGTATTATGCAAAACAATTTTCCGTTTTAGAAAATAAGCCAGCATGTACGTACATATATACATGAATACTGAAAATTTAGTTTAATTAATAGGTATGTTAATGAAATGTTATTGGTTTATTCATAACTTGATAACAAATTTCTAGAATAAAATTAATGAGTTTCTTCAGTAAGGTATGTACCATGATCATAGATGCACATAAGGAGGGGGGTAGGGCTGGGTATCTTCCCCCCCCCCCCTCTCGGCCTCAGGAGGGTCAGCACCTCCCCCCCTCTCACCCAGAAGGCACCCCCCTTCCCCCGCTCAACTCGCCACCTCCTGTCTGATGGTCAAAAAACTGCACCGATCTTGAGTAAAAAATCGAAAAATCACTCAAATCTTCCTAACGCGGCTAAAAAAGTGCGCTAAAAATGAGTTCTAATTCCAGAAACTTTTTCGGTTTTTGCAGAAAATAGAATCATAACCAAGAACCCTTTCGACGATTGCTCCCGTGCAATTCTCACCGATGAATGGTTCGGATCCAACCGGAATCTATTTTCTTGCTATTTCTTTTTTCCTTTTTTCAGATGTTTTCCGATAATCAAATCTCGCGAGAAACCCCATAATGTCGATCAGCCTGATCTATCTTTCCCTTGTGACTAGACCAAAGTGCCATGAATGTGATTAGCAATTTTTTGTTGATCACTTGTGTGTGTTGTCGCTGGGCTTCTTTCCTTTGGCTGTTTCTGGCAATTTGGGAGTTGAACAATGTCAGAGGATCATCGATTACCTTTCAAAACATAACCCTACCTCCTGGCTTCAGTATAGCCAAACTAGTAGAACTGCAACCCAAGTATAATCCTGACAATATGCTCTTTATCAATCAAATCGACCATAAAAACGACGAACTTGGAAAACCGATCAAAACCATAAAGTATATCAGTCTCGCTCCAAAACAAATTAGTAGACTTTTCGAGCTTCTGAAAACGTATTGTCGAGAACAAGAACAAGCCTTCGTGACTCTAGAGGAATGCACTGACGAGTGCAATCCGGAGTGTCCGGCGGAAAACATCCAATGCCCCTGGAAATATTGCACCCATCGAAAAGCCGAAGAACTCTGCTATTATCACTGCGGCACCAATAAGATCCGGCGTGGCATAGTAACAGGAGTCAGTGTCCTTTTGGCCTTTGTGGCCATGATTTGCTTCTGTCGTGCGTGGGGCAACTTTAAAAACCGATACAACTCCATTGTCCAAGAGGTGGAAGATGATGATGATGACTGGACGCCTAAAAAGAAACCAAAAGAAATTGTCGTCGATGTGGACGAGCTTATATAAATTTTGTCCACATAAGCGCGGTTTATACTTGTCCTTAAGAACGCAGAGACATGGGCTAAGCCAATGTTTTGTCAGCTAGTGAGAAAAATTGACACACAGGTTTAGTCTAAATATTGGCATGCCAACTGGTTTTGTCTTAACTTTCCTCCTAAAAATTTTGGTTATTATGGAACATTTAGTTTTCTTGGAATGGTGCGTCAAGGGGATAATTTTTTTGGTCTTGCGTAGTATTTTGTGTATATGTTTTCTATTTGTTATCAATTTTTTATCGAAAATTTGTGAAAGGTGGATTATGATATTATTGGCATAATGTGTCGCTTAAATTGTTCTCTGTGAGAGAGGTCGTGTTTTATTAACGTACACTGAGGTCTGACCAAAAAGCATGGAGCACAAAGCTTAGAGCTAAAACGAAACACGTGATTGCATTACGGAAATCACAAATTTCAATCATCTAAGATGAGTCAAGTTATCGCAGTCAGCTTAATGATAAGGGTCCAGTCCGGTCCAGTTTTCAATGTTATTTACCAAGTTTTCCTTCGACACGCGACAGTTAAGCCTTATTTCAGACCCTTTTTTGTATTTTTAAAAGTTACTTTTTTCCATTTCTTCATGCTTCATTGTTGGTTTTCCATTTAATGTCAAAAAATGGGAGTAATTTTGTTTTTTTAATTTTTTTAATAATGTTTTCATTTATTGGATTTGTCTTATGCTGAAAAAAATATAATTTAGCATCAACTTGTGTCTGAAAAAAGCCTTGAATATCTTAGAGGTTATGTAATAGTATTTTGCTTTCAAAAATTTGTGACGCTAATATAAGTCGAAAATAAACATTGTTATAGACTGATTGTTTTGGGTTTATTTTATTTCTGTCTCTATTCTATATTTTTGTTTACCACTTTGCTTGCTGCTAAATTCTTATTTCTGCACAGTGTGATCCAGTTAATAGATTTGAGTTTTTAGTATTGTAATGTGTAACGTAGCGCATACACATACCATCAAGAAAGTAACATTTCCGACTGTTGATGCTAAAGTTGCAGCTTATTCAAAACTTCTTCTCATTGAAACTGTGGTTATCGCAAAGAAACGGTTGCGCAATATCATAAAATCTACATGCAAATACACATACTGTTTTAACAAAGATTTTGACCGGAAATTTTTTCAAGTTTTTTCTCCAAAAAAACAACTATTAATGTAGCGTGGAAAAGTTAGAAAAGTTAAAAACTTAAAAGAAAAAAGGTAGAATATGGCTAGCCAAGGAATTTTTAGTATGAATGGCTGCAGTTACTTCTGAAAGTATTATGCCTCAAAATCTATGATAAAAAACCATCAAGTATATATAACAGTATTTCAAGAAAAAAACGTTTTTCCTATCAACCGTTCGTGGATGTCACAGATTTGGCGAGATATCAGAATACAATTATGTTTCACTCTGCACTCAGTAATAAACCTTGTGGAACTGAAACAAACGTATTGTTGCCAAACTAACTTTTTAGCTTTCGTTTAATGTTTTTGCCAATACTAACTCTATGTTTTATTTGTGTTATTTTTCAGATGCATAGCAGTTGTTTTTCTTGGTCATTAACACGATAATGCCGACAAAGCTGATGAATCTTTATATTGTGAATATAACAATTAGCAATGATTACGCTTAACGATTTGTTATTGATCCCTAGTGTGTTGTGCCGCTTGGCTTGTGTCTTTTGGCTTACGGCCGTGGCTTCATCACTTTCTTCGCAAAATCTAAGTCTACCGAACGGTCTGTCGCCCGCCAAACTCATGCTATACGAACACATTTATAATCCGGACAAATCCAAATATGCAAATGAGATTGATTACAAAAATGACAAGGCCGGAGAGCCGCCAAAAGTGGTAAAACTGATGAAACCGCCAACTCTCGAAGAATTGAGTAGCCGCCTAGAAGCCCTGAAAACCTACTGCCATCGAGACCACAACCTGTACGTGACCGAGGCCCAATGTGCGGACGAATGTAACCCTCCCTGTCCCGAGGACAATATTCACTGTCCCTGGCACTACTGTGTCTACCGGCAGGATGCCCAACTCTGCTTCTACCAGTGCGGGACCAATAAAATCCTTCGCGGCCTTGTGACCGGAATCACCGTGGTTCTGGCTGCAGTCGGCATCATTTGCTTCTGTCGTGCCTGGGGCAACTTTAAAAATCGATACAACTCCATCGTACAAGAGGTTGAGGATGAAGACCTGCCGCCAAAGCCACAGTCTAACACCAAAGACAATGTGGTGGAAGTGAATGAAATTATCTGAATGCGTGAGGGAGATTGGCAATTGGAATTTCCCCAGCTTGTCTCGTTGATTTTTTAGCCCCATAATGACACTGTCTTGTGTAAAATTGTATTTTTAACTGAAAAGAGCAAAAAAATTATCTAAGCATAAGTATTTACAAAGTTCAAAGTTTTGTGTTAGCAATAAAATTACCGAAATGCGCAGAAATTGATATGGGTTGATTCTTACTTACAGTCGGCAAAGTTGCCAATGCGAAACAGTCATGTCGGCAAAGTTGCCAATGCGAAACAGTCATGTCGGCAAAGTTGCCAATGCGAAACAGTCATGTCCAAAGCACTTCCTCAGTAGTGTCGTTTTCGTTTAAAATTTTGCCGGCTGAACTGACAAACGGCTGTAAGACCCTTGATATCGACTATTGTTCAAAAACAGTTATTGTATGTAGAATGGTATAGCTGTACATCACTGCGCGTCAAGAGTAAATAATGTTATGATGATGCAACAACGCATATATACCTATGTGCTCTTTTGGTCTTGTCCACAATTTGATTTAGCGGATTAAATACAAGCCAAGATAATTTTTCTAATAATTGTAATAATTCGGAATGAACACGTGAGAAATCGACCAGTTTATTAACGTTGTCAGATTTTGTAGAAATTGAACCAATTTTTACAAAAAATCATTGAGTGCTTTTTTACTAATTACAAAAAATTTTAGTCTATTAAATCTCGTTCACGGTTACCCTTGAATTTGATAATGCAATTGATTGTCACTTACTTTTTATCGTTGCAATATGTGTTTTTTGTAGCTGGCCCGGTCTCCGTAAAAAATTTCAATTAATTTAAACATAATGTATGTGTGAGGGAATATAATTTCCTGTTAATTTTCGGTCTATTTGTTCTTTTCCCAAAGGGAATTAACACACTTTTTCCTGAACACTTCTTTTGTGGCACCGCTTTAAAATTTTCTTTCAGGCAATAACAATGAAACTTTTTTAACAAGTTTTCTTAAATTACTTTAGTACTTTTTAGCACCATAACTAAGCACAAGTTGCCTTGAGCCCAAAGAACTTTAATTGTTCCACCAACCTTGCATAATGAATAAAATCCAGAGCACATAATGGGAAGAGTATTGCACTTTTGCAATTGGTCAGCTTGGCAGTGCGAGGCAAAAGCGGACCCATAACGGGCCAGTGGCACTATCAGCCCCCATACCCATACTGGTTTACTAAACAGACTGAAATCAATACCGTTCCTAAATTACACAATAGTAGCCTTCTTGTCCTTGCAACGGGAATTACGGTAGCCTTAATTGTAGGCGGAGCTAAAATGCCGGTACGATTTGATTGGCTGATGGCAAACTGTTACCCAACACTATTTGTGTTCAATTCTCCTTTCGGATAGGGTATTGATATTTTCCTGCTTGGATACGGTATTGATTCGGTACGGTAGGTACTAATTTACGTGTGGGTTTGTATTGCATTCATTTTGGCTGCTAATGTGCAACTCAGACATACCAAGCGCTAACAAGCTGACTAATGGGACAGTTTGATAATGTTACCAAATATGCGCTCGGGATTAAATTCTTTAATATTGTTATGCAGTTTTTAGTCAAAGCAAGCGTACGTAATAGCGTCTCAGTCTATATAGAAGAAGAGTGAGACACTCTCCAGCCTGCCTGTGTTCTAGCACAGGCAGATGCGCTGGTCGTTTTCAGGCTACATGTTGACATTCTGTGCAACATGTGGCTGGCCAATCAGCGAGTAGATTCTCTGCGTAACACACTTTAGTATATAATCGCTGAAGCGTTGATAAGCAATAAGATAGAGATAAAAGCTTAATAACTACGTATTTATTCATAGTCTGCTTGCAAAAACATTAAAAAAAGGTTTGCAAATTACTTCTAGGGATATTTTGGAAAACTTTCAGCGAAATTGATTGAGAAACTTTTGAGATATAAACTTTTTTGAATTTCTTAAAAGTTTCTCAATCAATTTCGCTGAAAGTTTGCCAAAATATCCCCAAACGGATTTGCAAACCTTTTTTAATGATTTTACGAGCAGACTATAGATGAAAAATGAGTTATTAACAGTTTATCCCTGTCTCGTTTTATGATTGGAGCACGTGCGCAGGTGTCTGCCAATCAGAGAATAGGAGCTCGCTTCTGATTGGAATGTCAGAATGTCAACATGTAGCCTGAAAACGACCAGCGCATCTGCCTGTGCTAAAATACAGGCAAACTGGAGAGTGTCTCACTCTTCTATACAGCATGAGACGGTATTATGTACTCATGGTCAAAGCATTCTACAGATTTCTTTCTAAGAATGTTGTTATTACCTCAAGCCCGAGTTTGTATTTTGATGTATTGTTTCGTTGCGTAGATTCCTAATATAGTTTGGTTAGATTTTGCAGTTTTTATGTCGCTGATAAAAGTATTTACTAACACCAGGAAAAAATAAAAAGTGCATATACATATATTGTCCCTATTACTGTTTAATGAACATACATAGAGGCGACAATATGACGTAACTGGAATTCTTAACCATTATTCATACCGGTCCTTGTCCTTGTCCTTGTCCTTATCGTTTTGTCCCAAAGCGATTCCCATGAGACTACCTGGTCAAATAAGATAACTTTTCGCATGATTAAAATTGGAATAACTTACTGATCGTAAAAAAATTAGCCAAAACGCGGATGTCTTAATAGCTGCTAAACCAAAATTTTTCCTTATCCCTGTCCCTGTGTCCTTAAGAACAGGGAACCGGGCTTTAATCCAATAAAATGAGTATGACAAGGACAAGAACGAAGACTAGTATGAACCGGGCTTTATGGTTCGTAATATATGCAGAAAGTTTTGTGTCTGCAGGCCCGTCGAAAGTTTTCAGAGATGGCTTGCTAACGAGGTCACGGTGTAACTATTTGAGACAAGACAAATTAAAATAAGAAATAATTATTAAAAGGAAGATGTATTTTGAAGCAACCAAACCACATAAGACGTTGATAGCTCGGGGCCAATTCCTTTACCGGATTAAACGGACTGGACTTATTTTAGTCCGAGGTTTTGGAATGACAAATCAGGTTAAGCGGACTAAACGAGTTAAAATAAGTCAGTGGCTTAAGTTTAGTCTGATTCCGTTCCAAAACTACCACTGGACTAAGCGGATTTAACATACATGCTTAACATTAGCGTGCATAGTTAAGTCCGTTTAGTCCGATTAAAAAGCAGCGCACTAACAGTTAAGTCCGTTTAATCCGGAGGTTTTGGATTGGCATTTTTCACCTTAAATTTTAAACCGTTTAGTTAGGTTAAGGAATAGGCCCCCGGAGTTGTGTCACACTATTTTATACTTTTTATGAACAGTATTTACAAGAAAGCATGAATATTTACACAATTGTCAACCCGTTTAATCTCTGTCTCCATTCAACACTGCTTCTTGGACTGATGGCGGGACCTGCAGAAAAAACAAACATACATATATACTAAACATAGGTATTCAATAATATCTAATATATATTATATATACGAGTATACCTGGAACAAGTAAATTTGTAATAAGGTAATCAGAGCTCAGACCTGTTATATGTATAATTTTAAGTGCAGTAATGAAGGTTCATATGTAACCCCTTTCCCTTAGTTTAGGTGCAGGAACTGCATTACTGCATCACTGTAAAAGAAATCTGCTTGTCTTGAAATGCAGGGGGCCCTCAGTTCTCATACGATTTTATGCTCTGGATTCTCGTTAATATACTAAAATGAAGGAAATAGCGTGGGGTACCCCTTTAAAAACAGCATGAAAAGAGCTATAGCTCCAAGGCATAATAGGAGGAGTGGCATATCTTTCTATTTTGTACATACTCTTGATTTACTGAAATTGGACTGGCTCTGGCCCCTTTTTAATAAGACATAACGTAGAGCTGACAGTGCTTGAATTTCTGTTAATAAACTGATTGGTTTTTGTTGATTATGTTAACTAAATTAACAATCTCAGGAAGTAGGACAATCTCAGGTCGTGACTCGTAACTGACTTCTAATATAGAAGCAGATAACTGCACAAAACACAACACAACACACGGACTGTATAATAATTAAGTAACGGACCCGGTCCCCTAGCGAACGCAGCCGGTTATACACTATTAGTTATGTATCAGTCTTATTAGCAGCCTAAAGCTCGGTTGATACTCGTCCTTAATGGGACAGGGACACGGACAAATTTCGGTCAGCTGCTGTGAAAAATTGACGTGCGTTTGAGCGAATTATTTGTGTATGGTCTAGAAGTGACCTCCTCTACCGTCATGCAAAAAATTGGCATATTTGGCTATGCAGTTTTACCGAAATCGCTTAGGGACAAAACGATAGCGACAAGGACAAGAACAAGGACAAGTATGAATCGGGCTTTACACATCCATGACAAGAGTAGTTGTTGTAACACTTACATCAGCAGTAATGTAGTGAACGGAGGGGGGCGGGGCATCCAGCAGTGCCCAATGCCTGCACGTGATCTTGGCGCAGTAGATGGTGCTCATGACGGAGAGAAGCAATTGCGTCACCGCCAGACACATCATGCCAATGTCCACCGCTTGTCGGGGCGCCGACGTCAAAGACCAGCTGAAATCAATGACGCAACACAACTTATAGCAAGAGTACATAATACATACTATTATGTACTCTTGGTGACAGAGCAGCGGATTAGTTATATTCTGATAGGTACGTGTGGAGAAGCAGGCAAGCGTTTCCGATCCTATTAGTAAAGATGCGAGAGAGAAAATATACGCTCACGTTCAGAATAACTGCTGTAAACAGGGTCATGTTTTTCTAACGGTTTCATAGTGCCGTTATTGCTAATTAAATCATCAACTATTACTGTTGGACGTATTCTATAGTGGAATCATTATTCATAGAACTATCTTATCACCTTAAAAAAAAACTATCATGTAGGCCAATTTTTAGGAACACATCTGTCTGCGTTTTATCTTAGGCAGAATGGGCGAGTGTCTCACTCTTCTTCTTTGCAACTGAGACACTATTATGTACTCTTGACGGGGAGCTTTAAGGATATCAATGACACATACAAATGACAAGCAGAATGTGGCTCACTCGGTGGCAGTGCCGTTATGTTCTCTGCACAGAAAATGACACTGGAACTTTGGACTGGTGGAACAACTGAGACCGCAACCGAACTTGTCCGCGAGACACCCCGCGCAACTGGACAACAGCAGTCCGGGGCAGAAGATGATGCTGGAGTGCAGACACATGACCAGGTGAGTGGTCACCAGCCCGCGACGATGCGACGTCGAGCCCAACACCCCCAGGGCACCCGTCAGCACAAAGTACACGCCCGCCCTGAAAATGCAGCTTGCGCCGACGTCGAGAATGCTAATCTATGAACTAGACCACAGTCTACTGCCATATCGCGGATTTTAAGTTAGGTTTAGGTACACTTTACACATGCAGAGGTGAATAAACCACCGCATACTTACTTCAATATAGTATACCTACTTGGAAATTGAAATGCGTATGTCTGATGTGCACTTCACCACAAATTTAGACTTACCTGAATTTATTGGCTTAGAACAAAATTTTTCTCAAAACTTTTTTTCCACTCTTGTAAAAGAACCAATATTTCATTCTGTCCAATTTTAGATAACTATTGTACAATTCAAAACCTAGCGGGTATGTCACATTATTTCCAAAATTTAACAAGTATTTAAGATATTACCATATGCCCGCGCCCAAATGGCGCATTGCCCCCTGATGCAGAAAGTACATGGCTGCCAGCGACAGACAAAGCAAACCCAGATACATCTGACGCTGGGAAAGGGACTTGAGTTGGGCAAACAGACTGGACTGGGGCGAGGACTCTTTCCGGGGGGGTCCGCCCAGGAGGGTGGCGGGATGGGGGATCCTGCGAATCGTCTGAAATAAAAATACCACTAGGTTAGGTAAGGTTCTTTGAAGAACGGTCGATACTCAATTCATGCTCATTTTTAACCTGGAGAGATCAGACGAATGTTCGCTAATTTTGATAGGATTTTTGGCGCTGTTGTCTCCGAACCCTAATGTTTAAAAATTATTTATGTATTATGAATTGCATCATTAGATCAGATAATCCTATTATTACTCTTGCTATTATGTACTCTTGACCATAGATATGATATGTATTATATATGATGACCTACTGTAAGTATCGTACTGTAGAATTGCTGACTACCGTATTTTTTGGGCAAAAAATATTGAACACTAAGTAAAAACAGCCGGCGTGATTGTTGAACTGTACCCGTAATGAACTTTGATAGCTGAAATTTATTCTTTTGCACTTTTCGCATTTGTTCTTGTGTTCTTTGAAATGACATATTTTGTCTCAGTGTTCAACATATATTGGTCAGACATTAGCTTTGTTGTTAGACAAATTAATTCAAATGATAAACTTCATTTCAAGGATTTAACTTACCATAGTTTTAATAAATAGTTCCAAAAAGATGCGATCTGCATAAGTTATTTTAGCTACACACCTACGCCAAGTTTACACCCACACACATGGCCATGTGTACTTATGATAGCAATACGAACAACACAAACTGAGCAGGAATATTCTAGAATCCCCAAACGGCAAGTGGCTCACGACATATTGATTGAAGTTCAGTCTAGCAGGAAATATATATGTTAGGCTAGTCTTCTATGAAGTTGAGCTTGAAAATTTAACTGAAAATTTTAGAGCAGCTTTTTAGGAAATTCAATTTTTAATCTCTACAAAAGGACCAAAATTTGCAGCTCATATATACTAAGTTGAGTGTTACAACAAAAAATGTCATTCAAAGAAAATGGACCACGCGGTTGTTATTACTGCATAAAATTTTTTTAAAACAAAGCTTGTGATATTGTGTATATGCATGAAAAATATTAAGGCATTTAGTTTAATTTTCAGGAGATTTCTTACCGAATTTAGTACTTCATTGGGAGGTAAAAAAGTACGGCCATATTACTAAGCCATACTAAGCTCAGCTTTACCTACATAGCCCTATGACTCGTAGGACCAAGCATGTACTCTTGCTATACCTTGCTGAAATGAGTAAACACAGTAGTCTACAACTTTATGTATTGTCAAGCGTTTTTACAAAAACACTATTTAAAAAGGATGTTAGCGTCATCCAACGTTTTTTACCTCATCTAGACATTATTCTATATAAAGACTCTGCATCATTCAGAAGAGATGTTTTTTACGGAACCTGATTCATTCCTTTGCTAGAGTGCTAACAACTCATTGCATATCACCATGTATATTATCACAAAAATCGTGTATATAACAAGTCTAGTGCGTCTAATTTAGACTTGGTAGACCATTCCTTGTGGTGACGTAATTTATGATTTACAGAAAAAATATTAAAACGCAAAATGTTTTCAAAACTTTTGCCTAACTGCAAAAGTGCAAAGCATTGAGATTTGATCACACATGGTGTGATGCCTGTAGTCAGCCCCTTAACCAAAGGCTTAAGGGGCCATAACTGTTGATAGCGTAGAGATACAACTATAATATTAGCACCATCTGTAAGAAAATTTAGAGAGCTTTCAAATGATGGGTGACATGGCCTGTAACTTGACATTAAGCTTGCGTCATAATTTAAAATTGGAAACATAAACGTTTAAATGTGAATGGTATACGTCAAGTAAGGTATCATTCAAAAGCGCCTACTGTTCTGAGTTGAAAGGCGTCAATTTTATGTTTTTACGTTAACGTTGAGGCAAGTTAAAACGGTCTGAATATTTAAGAATTAAGTGACAGAATAGTATCATCTTACATTCGTCGTAGTAGAAGTTCGAGCCCGAAAATGTCAACATGGAAATTTTTGATTTTTTCCGACTTTGAATAGAACAATTTTAGGCCACGCTGTCGCCTATCTGATTCTGAGTTATTATCGTAATTATTTTTGAGCAAGAAAGTTTATACAGTATAGTAAGGTAATAAAGTAATAATAAACACTTTTTTATTAATAAAAACAAATCGGAAACTCTTAAGATATCCTCTATTCACAAAACGAACTCAAAGGAAAACTCCTACAGTTGTTTTCAGAGTAATGTATGACTGTCACCTCTACAGTTTACATTAAACTGTCATCTGTCTGTACAAGCAGCGTAAGTGAAGAGTTTTATTGGCAGGAAAAAGTTGATGCAGATGAGCACAATACATCCGACATAATAATAACATATACATTAACACAAAATATCACAATATCAAGAGTACTAATTAGGAATAAGATATCCCTGCTAAGTACTTCTGACAATATTGTACTGGTAGTAAGAAACGGGAAAGTATGTTACCGATAAAACATTTATTTTTGACAAAAAATTGGTATGAAAAAACTAAAAAATTATCAAAATTTAAATCAGAAACTTTTATTCTCAAACCTACCGAATATGTTTCGAGAACACAGATATTATTATGGAAGCAGTGTTATAGCATAGTCTATACAAACACGCAAGTATTAACATACAGAGTTCTTTGGTATGAAAAAACGCAGTAAACGAAGGTTAACAGAAAACAGCCAAAAGTTAACAAAACAATCTGACAGATAGACAGCAGTAGAAAAAAGAGTGAGTTACGAGCCGAATGGCTGGATATTGCTAAGGAAGTAAATGAGCGGAAAAAGTGTGACGATTTGATTAACGACGCGTGCCGTCTTCGAAAAACACCCCACCGTCCAAGGCACAGTATTTCGGGCAAATACCACGTTCGCCGGGTTGACCAGGGGGTCCAGGGGGTCCGGGGGGGCCAGGGTTGCCGGGCTGTCCTGGGTTTCCGGGGGGTCCGGGGGGTCCCTTGGGTCCGGGGGGACCGGGCTGGCCGGAGCCGCCTGGCTGACCCGGGGGTCCTGGGGGTCCGGGGGGACCGGGGTCTCCTGGCTCGCCCGGATCTCCGGGGATTGGCTCTGAGCTGGGGGCGGGCTGACCAGGATCGCCGGGGGGTCCGTCTTGGCCGGGCTGACCGGGCTGACCTGGGGGTCCGGGGGGGCCAGGGGGTCCAGGGATCGGGGCACCTCCGCCTGAGCCGGTCTGGCCGGGGGGACCAGGATCACCTGAAAAAATGTAAAAATATATTTTGGTCTGCACCCCAACAGGTCTTTAATTTTGATTTTTATACATTGCTCATTTGCCAGCATCTAGTGCAAATGTGAGGTATAGTGCTGTGTTGGGTTGTGTTTTGCTGAGAACTGTTCACTGTAGTACGTACGTATACAGGTGTACGTTATCTGAAGAATCGCTGAATGTGTAATGCATGTAATTTGCCTTGAAAACTACTTAAAGTGAATGACGTATATGTACGTAAATTTAAGGCTGAAACTTTTTTATAACCTCATTTGTAGCACTTGAATTTAGAAACGCAATAATTTCCAGTTGTTCGAATGACCCAAAAACCAGGTTACCAGGCTAAAGACTGTACTTTAAACAATTTATCGACACACGTACGATTGCAGAAAAACTATTTCGTGTCTGTGCAAATAAATTTTCGTCTATACAACAAAAACAGAATTGAATTTGAAAAATGAAAACCTAAATTGACGTAATCTTGAGAAAATTTGGGGCTGCAACTTTGCATATGTAAAATTATTCATACTCGAAAGATAACACAAACGACAATACTACAGATAGGGTAAAACGGGGTAATATGGGCAGAAATTTGCCCCTTTTTGACCATATTACCCGAACCGCCATATAACTTTTTATTGTTAAAAAGTAGATAGCTCATTTTTACAGCATAAATACTAGTCCCTAAGACCTGCATACTTGTCAAGTATAAAGTTAATACTTTTTGTAAAACAAAAGTTATTAATCGTCAAACTTTATCTGGTATTATGGTCAATTTAGGGTTGTACGGTCACCTGCGTTGGGTATTAATAATTCATGATTAACTAAATTCTCCGGTTTAAAACTTACATCATGTATAGTCCAGTAACTCGTGTTTCTAACAGTGTAAAAACTATAGCAATAGCTTATTTATAGCAGAATATTCAGCCTGTCAAACTTTACATTTTTTCCGATGTGAATTTTTGCCAAAATGCACGAAATCGAAGTAAATTTACGCGTCGCGGGATTAAATTGCTTCTATTACACATTTCAGTTCAAAATTTTGACAGTCATATCTATGATAGCTCAGGTATTTTTTTGCAAAGAACCAACCCATTTCGTTGATTGGTTCGCAGTATTCAGGCGGTCAAAGTCAAAAGTCACCGTATTACCCTAAGTGACCGTATTACCCCGATTTACCCTACTCTCTATTCTAAAAAAACGTTAACTTTGTTTATTACATAAAATTGTATATTTAGTCCATTTATTCCAGTGGTAGTTTTGAAATGGGGTCAGACTAAAATTAAGCCGCTGACTTATTTTAACTCGTTTAGTCCGTTTAGTCCAATTTGTCATTCCAAAACCTCGGACTAAAATAAGTCTAGTCCGTTTAATGCGGTAAAGGAATAGGCCCTTAGTTTCAAAATAAGGTAATGCTAACTGGCAGGTATTCCAAATACGTGGTATCTACATATTGTGCACAATCAGGGCTTACTCTTACAGTACTAATATAAATATTGTCACATATATATAGCATATGTGTATTTCTTCGATAAGACGGACTTTTTAAGCCTACGTGGTACGTACTCTCTGATATTGACCGACTAAAACAACTAACAACAGCAATACTCAATTAACTAAAGTTTCTGTGTCAATGTCTACTGACTGAACCTATGTTAATGTTTGACGCTGAGGTATTCGAGGAGAGAAACAATAACACCCGAAATCGCTTGTATTTTGACCAAATTTTAAAATTAAACTTAATTACACATCAGAATAATTACAGATTAAAAGGATTATCAAATGGCTTACTTCAAAAGCTTTCTCAGCAACTGTAACGTACATTTAATCGAGCCCTAAATTAGCAGGTTGCAGATACCTTTTTAAAAAATGCTCATCCCTTCTACTAAACTATAAACTACTGAACTACTGTCGGGGATAAACTACTGAAAGCGACTAGCTTGCAGATAACAATACAAGCACTCCAAGAGAGTGACTCATTGTTCTTCTATAACTATGGTGGTCTTGACAGAACTAACCGGGAGGTCCGGGAGGTCCCGGTGGTCCGGGTGGTCCCTGGGGACATGCGGGACAGGGGGCGGGAGTGGGTACCCCACAGGCGCCAGGGGGAGGGCGGCCGGGCATCCCGGGCATTCCGGGCTGGCCTGGCTTTCCCGGTCTTCCGGGACGACCAGAGGGACCGGGAGGGCCGGGCGGGCCAGGCAGACAGCAACCTGAAACATTCATGGAACTGAGGACGGTTGGAAAATGCAGAGGACTGCTGCTTTGGGTTTGTTACAATGCAGCTGAACCAGCTAAACAAGCCTTATGTAGACATTAGCCTTAGAAATGTCGATTTTAGAACTAGTAATGATCGATCAAACATTCTTAACGCATAACGTTTTGGTTTAGCATAACATTTTTAGTCTGACTAAATGGACATGACTAAGTATGCTTCAGTATATTGCATGTCAAATTTTTGCAGTAAATATGCATATCAAGTATAAATTTTTCCTAATGGTGGCATTACGCCATAGTTTTATATAACCCCTTCAGTTCAATAATCATCATTAATAAAATTTTGGCCTGAAATGTTTCTAACCGTTGTTTCATGTTCCGTTTAATGTTCCTAGATTCCAAGTCACCCACATATATTTAGAAAATAAGCTTAATGCGTCCGTATAACCTGTTTGAATCTGTCAACTTAAATAGTGTAAAACTGTAGCTTGTATCGAAATGCTTGTCATTGTTGTCATGCTTTAAATACAATTGTTGTGATGCTTTAAAAACAATTGTTGTGATGCTTTAAAAACAATTGCTGTGAAACTTTCAATACGATTGTTGTGATGTTTAAAATACAATCGTTGTGATGCTTGAATTAAAATTGTTGTGATGCTCCAAAAACAATGTTGTGATGCTTTAAATAAAATTGTTGTGATGCTTTAAAGATAACTTTTGTGATGCTTTAAAAATAATTGTTGTAATGCTTTAAAAACAGTGATGTGATGCTTTAAAATATTTGTTGTAATTCTTTAAAAAATGATGTTGTGATGCTTTAAATACAATTGTTAATATTCTTTTAAGACAATTGTTGTAATGCCTTAAAACAATTGTTGTAATGCTTTAAAAATAATTTTGATATGTTTCAAATACAATTGTTGTGATGCATTAAATACAATTGTTGTGATGCTTTAAAGACAATTGTTGTGATGCTTTAAAAATAATTGTTGTAATGCTTCAAAGACAATTGTTGTGGTGCTGTCTTGGGATGTACCTGCACATGAGCCACCACCGGCCTGGCCACCACCGCCATTGTAAGACTGTTGTCGTCTCGTCCTATTTTGTGGTGTTTCCACTGGACTCGCTTTGAAGTATTCCACTTCGTTCTCAATGTTGTCAGCTGACGTCTAGAATGCAAAAGGAATACACTTGGAAATTGGAAATGAAAAAAGATCATCTAGAGAATTTATGAAATCTCATTTCATGCAAATGCTAAGACCAAGAGTACATAATAGGGATATAATATAAATACAGGGTCCACTTATATTTCACAGCAGCATTGCAGGTCATGTACGCATCAACTAGCATTGCAAGTCATTCACATTCTTATGTGAAGTATAACAGGTCGTTGTGTACTTGAATAGAGTTATGACAGTTCATCAAAGTTTTTGAAACAGTAGAGCACTGGTCTGCAATTTAGAGATGGGTGGTTCGAATCCTCCTGACTAGTGGGCACGGAGCACATACTAACTTTGCAAAAAGTCATTTCGTTGTACATCTGTCTGCGAACGTGTCGCATGTAGTTGTAGACCATGGGCAGGGTGATGCAGCAGGACAGAACGGCCACGACGCTGAACGTGATGGCGGAGTAGGCCACGAACTTGTAGGCCTTGTAGCGCGACTCATAGCTGCCGCCCTCGGATGCACCACTGGCTGTCATTGTGTAACCCCACTGATGCTAAGGCTGCAACAGAAAAATATATAATGCTAAATTTCTTATTTCTTACTTCTTATTTCTGAAATAAATACTGAATGAATGCTGACGAAGACAAAAATATATGGGCTAGATTTCACAAATAGTTTTAGCTCATATAAATTGTTTTTTTTATTAGACTCTACAGTGAATCACGATTTGTGAATTACAGTCAACGACCAAAAATAATTAAAAGTAAATAATGAATACTGTGACTAGTTGCCTACAGTGCACATAAAACTAAAAAAAAATCTGTTGGGAAAAAAATGACTTAAAACATAATTGATTCAAGAAACAATAGAAACAATTTCCTATAAGTTTATATGCAAATTTTAATTATTTTTCCTTGTGCAGAATTTCATAGCCAAGCAGAATCAAAGACAAAGTTTTAATAAGTGTGATATAAAAAATAGACTGCAAAAAATAGTTTGGTAAGAGAAACATTTGTCAAATAGCTTAGATTCAGAAAAACAGTTTATCGTTAACACAGTTTGCGTGATATGGCACGTAAATGTTTTAAATACAGTAATAACTTGTCAGGTAAACCAACGGTTCATAGCACATTTTGTGAACCACAGGGTATCACGACTACAGAATAAGATGATCGCTACTTGAACTTTGAAATCAGTCTTTCAATGCAAGAAAACAAAATGGTGGGAAAAGTCATCAGTCTATAATGAGTTACGCGTCAACAAAGATACCAAAAACAAGAGTACAAAAAGTCATTAAATTCTAGGAAATGCAGAAATTTTTGACAAAATTGCAGTGCTAAAATGTATAATGCAAAACTGGAAATTTGAACAAAACTTTTTTGTGTTGTTCGAACTTTTTAAACCGCCGTTCCCAGAGTAGAATTAAAACTAACAACTTTGGCAAAAATTTTAGCAGTTATATTATTATGCTTATCAAAAAATGAAAAATGAATTGAAAAGAAATTTTTTAATGCGGTTTTTGTCAGAAATCAACACCATATCAGCAATAAAAGGAATTCGAGAAGAAACTTGGTCACGCTACCATTGCGGATAATTCGAAAATTCTAATCACCATTTCTGAAATTTGGTTGAAAGTTCGAAACGCTGAAAGTTGAACAGTTATGGTAGAGTTGTTTCACGACAAAAATGAATATAGATGTTGTAAAAAATAAAAAAGGTGTCACTAAAACGAGTTGCAGATAGAATGCCAGTATAACGTCGCAAAAAGTTATCCGTTGTAAATGTTACTAAGCATGATACGATAAATAGTAAAGTTAAACTTAGGTTTGATATGGGTTGAGACTTGAGTGCTGCAAGTTCTAAGAAAAAAGCCTAATGGTCTTATCATAAATTAGTTTCAACACATTATGTAGATAAAGCTTTTTCATTAATGCTAGCTTGGTTTGTTTGTTAAATTAATTTAAACTTGAAGCGGATCAAGTCGCATTAGGCTACCTTAAATTAAACCAGAGTTACTAATGACATGTAAAAAATTTTAATCTACCAGATCTAATTTTAAGTAAAAAACGATACTAAAGCGTAATAAAGTAGAATAAGTTAAATGCTTTGTAAAAAAGTTATCAAAACCAATAGTTAAATACTTTCAAAACACATCGTTACTGTTGTAGCCAAGTTTGATAGGATGTATGACGATAGGAAGTAAAAAAAATTAAAAATATGCTGTACAGCAATATAAAGGCAATGAGAAACCATTTGTGAGCAATAGACAAGTAATCGCTATACGTCCTTCAACACAAGTACAAACGTACAAGCAAGTTTACAAGTAGACAAGTGTATGACAGCAAAGTGGGAGAACGCTGGAGAAAAAGAGCGATAAATACGGTGTAGAAGTGGTGAAGAGAGTTGTTTGAAATAGGCTTAAAAATGGGAGTCTCCAATTGTGTCCTAAATAATTTTCGGGTAAATCTTTGAAAAGTATATAAACACTCGCTGACAGCATTGCAAAATGCCCCCGAGTCACACCTAATTATAATTCCGTTGTATTTCTGCCCTATAGTTCACTTTTGTTAAACTTGCACACCAAAGTTCAAAAAGTAGTAGGACTGAACTGACTAGCCTACTTTTGGCCAGCCCAGCGCTACTACTGTAAACTGAACTACTTTTGCAAAATCTACTACCTGTACGCAGAAATTTTTTAAACTCCAAAATACCAAAATCTTTGAAATACAGCTACATGAAAGACGTATGTGTATATGTTTGGAAAGAAATGCAAATAGTTAAAACTGAACATGACTACGTCACTGAGATGAAGGCAACGTTTTGTGACACACTCTCGAAAGCAATAGTTTGTAGTGTATCGGGAATTTTGCGTTTTGACCTGTTATTTTAAAAATAAACTCAGCCAATAAAAAATTTTTAGTGACTTTATGACCAAAACCGAAACAATTTTTAGGTCACCTTTCGGAAAGAAGGAATAGTAGGATCGGATTTTGACTAATTTATCTTAATAGCTAATCTGCATAACCTATTTACAGATTTCGCGCGGTTTTGTCACAAGGACAATTTATGCCACCTTCAGTTGACAATTCAATCTAAACGTTTAGACATAATTTGGCTGCTAATTCGTTCATAAAGTAAATTTCATCTAGGGTAGAGTATAAAAGCGTCTCACACTGATTTGCTATACTTTAATGTTGCCGTAAGAACAGTACTAAGTATGTTATACCAAAAGTACATATTCAAGGGGGAAGACTATGACACTTTTTTCCGTCTAAAATAATCAGACGGAACGATGCTCCGGCCGAAATAGCCCACGGAATCAATCATCGTTTGCCGAATTTGCACTTCACACCTTTCCCTTTCAATGGAAACTTTCCCTGGTAACACACCACTAGTCTTCATTCATGCATCAGACCGTATGTCCATGTTAACAACATTTTCTGCTTAACAGCTGTGTAGACCAAGTCTAGAAAAATTCAAAAAACACTGCAAATTATTGATTGTCTCTTTCTGCAACTTTTATTCATTTTCTCAATCATACTAAATGACATACATGTTGCAAACTATAGTCTGACCAAAAAGTGTATGTACGAAACTTCATTGCTTCATAGCAGCTTAGTCGTTTGAGGTAACCCCCATAATGTATATATCATTCGAAAGCATTTTTGATGGAAATTTTGATGAAATTAAATTATTTCGAAAAATTTGAAGTTGAAATTTCTAATTCAAATAAAATCGATTTTTTCCGCCTAATTACAGGAAACCTAATGTATTATATATCATTCGATAGCCCATTCTATTCTGCGTCTAACAATATATACAATATCACTATAGCATGAACCTGTCAAAATTTATCGATTTTTTTTATTTTTGATTTTTCCATTGAAAACGTCATTTTTGGCCCGTTTTATTCGCTGTAACTCAGCAAATACTCAACCAAATCTGACAAATTGTCCATCAATAGACGCGCTGTGACCTTGCGCAGTCTGTGAAGGTAATAAAATTTCAAAATTTGATACTAAATTTTTCATTATTTGTCAGGTTTACAGTCATTTTTCAGCAATTTTTGTTCAAGATTAATTAAAATATTTGTTACCACAATACAGTTCAGCTCTTTAGCTTTCATTTGATACCAAAAACATGTGCATTTAATTGGATTAAGCAAAGTTATGCAACAAAAAGATATAGCTGTTTTCATTACTTGTCAAAAATTAGTGCTTGATGAGCATGTCATGTGCATGCGTTCAAACATTCTACACGCTGATATGCGTGTATAAATTTTTGTGGGCGCACACATATACTGTAAATAATGATTTATTTTTTCCATAACTTTGCTCAATAAAATCAAAAGCACATGTTTTTAGTATCAAATGAAAGCTAAAGAACTGAACTTTAATGTGGTACTAATTATTTTAACTAATCTTGAACAAAAATTGCTGAAAAATGACTGCAAACCTGACAAATATTGAAAAATCTAGTATCAAATTTTGAAATTTTATTACTTTCACATACCGCGCGAGGTCACAACGCGTCTATTGATGCAAAATTTGTCAGATTTGGTTGAGTATTTGCTGAGTTACAGCGAATAAAACGGGCCAAACATGACGTTTTTCAATGGAAAATTCAAAACTAAAAATCTATAATTTTTGACAGGCGCACGCTATAGTGATGTTGTATATATCGTTAGACGTAGGATGGAATGGGCTATCGAATGATATATAATACATTAGGTTTTCTGTAATTAGGCAGAAAAAATTGATTTTATTTGAATTAGAATTTTCAACTTCAAATTTTTCGAAATAATTTAATTTCATCAAAATCTCCATCAAAAATGCTTTCGAATGATATATACATTATGGGGGTTACCTCAAACGACTAAGCTGCTATGAAGCAATGAAGTTCCGTACATACACTTTTTTGGTCAGACATGCAAACCTCACATACTGACATATTGGTCGCTTATGATAAACAGCTGTTACATTTATCACGACTATCTGCAGACAATGTTAGTTCCAGCTTCCATACAACAAGTACATATAAAGCAATGACATGTGGAGCATCTGCTCTAGCAAAATTCGACGACTTAGCTTTCTCGCCGAAGATGATGATTCCCCCATCTCTTGTTAAGGCTTACTAAAGATCTACCCAAAACTTGATTAAATGATTTGGACTTGAATTTATTTGCTTGACAACACCAGTGTCCTCACTTAATACGTTTAAGTTGTGCACATTCCTGTGTTACCCTGGGTTTCTATGATTCCTGTCAACAAAATTTTAGCCATCGTAAACAGCAGAAGTCAAACATACGTTAAATTTTCTGCAGCACCACGAATATTTTTTCATAAAAAATATATCTTTTCGACAATCAACAAAAAACAACAGTATTCAGTTAGTTTTTCACTGAAATTAAAGTTTATCTCGAAGTAAAAAAACTTTTGATCGGTTTACCCAACGAGTATTGAAAACGACCAAAAACGGTTCATACTTATCCGTAACATTGCCAATTTTATATTTATTTCAAAGCCACATGTGCAGAAAAAATTAATTGTGTCTCACTTTTCTGCACAAGTTCAACAGTATTAACTGCTTCTACTATGCATAATTGAGTGGTTTTAGGCTGATTTAATGTAATTGAGCTGAATTTGAGGTATAAACTTACAATAATGCACAACTGTTTTTTGCACAGACCTTTTAGCACTCGGATACGGACAACTACAAACCAAATTTTTTACTATTTTTAGCAAAACAGCAACTGTCTGAAAGTGTATGCAATAAAATTTAAGAAAAAACTATAAAACTATTTAAAGAAAGTATAGGTCATTATTTTTTCTAAATGTGCAACTTTGCAGAAATTTCAAAATGCACAGACAAGCTTTAAAAACATAGTTTTTAGGTGATAGAAGAAAGTTTAAACTAATTAAGGCTGATTTAAAAATTATAGTAATTTTGTGATTAAAGTCCCCTAAAAATTTCAACCTAAAAGCGTCATGTTTAATATTGATGATAAATAGAAATTAGACGACGGAATTATTTTAAATTCATTTTTATTCGCTTAACTTTAATGTCCCCATTTTTGGCCACAGTAACAAAAGCAAACGACACTAAGTGTTGTAATCTTGAAAGGTGAAAGTGTGTAAGTTTGAAAAGTTGAAAAGTGACAAGTAGAACGCTGAAAATAAACATAAGTACACAGTAATATTATTGTAATGACAACTATTGTCTTAGGGACTTTGGTGTACGATAGATCAAGCGGCTTATAAAATGTAATTTCATTTAATCAGTAACACAACCCATAATAACAGTAGCACTTTACTGTAACACTACTGTATTATATCTGACTCCGAAGACTCCGAGTTACCGGAGAAATAAATAAAATCTAATCCACTAAATCTACTTTTATATAGGCATATTTTATTAACCAATGAGCGCGCAGACTTTACGTAACTCACTTCAGTGTATAAAAAGCCGCCGGTCAACAGCAACGGCGAAACATTAAGACACGCCGATTTTTTAAAAAGGATTAGAAGGATTAGATTACACTTGATCGTTTAAAAGTTTGTCTCAAAGTTGATCTAGATCCACAAAACTTTGTGCACTAGTGGATTAAGTTATATGTTTGGTTTGGCAAATAAAGCAAGTCCATTCAGATTAATACTAATAGGGTTTAATACTTTTAAATACGATACTACATAGTACACAACTGCTAAAATAAAATGCATAAAAACGTTTGTCAAAGCCGCCCAATTTTCCGAAATGGACTAGACTTTACGTGAGATTAGAACAAATTAAAAATTTCATTTTAAAATGAAAAATGTCAGAAATTTGCCAAAAATAGAACTCACAGATAAAATTGACCGTTGCTAACTTTTCTGGCTATTAATGAAGGTAGTGAAAAAACTTAGGACGTAAACTTTAATTTACTTCAGTCAACTGCTAAAAGAATGACCATAATTTTGATTACGATACGAACATTTATTTTTTGCTTTAACTAATTCAAACAAAAACTGAAATCAGACAAATTTTCAACCCCCTCTATGCAGAGCTGAAAATATCCTATAAGATTTTCGCCCAATTTAGCCGCGACTATGCAAAAAATGTAAACCTCGCGGACTTTTCGTGTCGCGGTATTTAATACGTGGTGGACCGAGAAAAACTCAGAACTCGAAAATAACTGGGAATTGTATGGGTTTTAAGCAGAAATGGGAATTACACAATATTTGTTACACTAACGGCTTGACCTGCTATTCAGATAAAACGCTATGTGAAATTTTAAAAAAGTTATTGTGTACAATTTGAACCAAAGTGTGCAGAAAGAATTTATAAATGCGTGTCCACTGCGAAACTCAGACTTAAAGAAGTAATATTTAGGGCAGACATAACTCGACTGTACTTTCAATTCATACAGAACTTGTGAGTCCGAATTTATTGTAAGCCATAATAACTTTTGTGAAAATTTTAAATCGATTAAGCGTAATAAATATGAATTATGACAACAGTAGACGTCTAAGGATTAAAATGTATGAATACGTATATGAAAAAAGAACCTCATTTTAAATTGCATAACTCACCTACTTGTCAAAATAAACCTGGCTCTAATAAAATAAAAAATGAAGAATAACGTCTCTCTTCGTAAAGTGGTAGAATTTAGTGTACACTACATGTTATCAAGAG
>JASANF010002493.1:0-77673 GCA_030248245.1 Trissonchulus sp. WLG1_4 | reverse complement strand
TTTTATCAAATGTAAGTTTGCGAAAAAAGTTTGACAATAAAGCTTCAGTAAAAAACGTTGAAAGTTGAACAGTAAACGTCGACGGTATGAATTTTAGCCTCTCCTGCAAGAACATTGTTTGCAGATAAATAGACTCATATTTTCATCTCAATTACTAATTTGTACATCACATTGATAATATGCAAATTAGCTGTTCCTTAATTTTTTGCCATTCTTCAACCTTCAAGTGGGTATGTGTGTGTTTCAGCATTTTAGAAGAAACAGGTAACACTAGGCGTTCTGTGATGTGTATCTACAATCAACATGAATCATACGATAATGCTGTCAAATATGACGAAGTACACATAACTCAATTTGCATCACCAAGTGCAACACACTCAACCTATTTCTAGTGTACACTTCCGTGTGAGTCCCTCGGCATCTGTAGCTAATATTCCTCGATACGATCAGACCTCTGTATCTTTTCTGTTGGGTGGGTAGGCGACTGATCACCTCTTTGCTCGGACCTGTTCAAGCTCACCGCTTCACTTCACAATGCCACACCCCACTGGACTGTTATAGCAAAGCATTGGTTGCCTAAAATTTTTAGAGGTAGAGTGTTGTGGTCATGCCACGTCTTGTCGTAGTTTGGCCACAGATGCCAATCGGTTTTGGGCTCTCGTAAAGTTTGCTAATTTATGTGGTTCGGATGTAACTATTTTTTTTGGCTCCTTAGTCAGCCAAATTAGTCAGGATTTGAGTCTCACCCATAATAAGCGAATCGTATGGAATACCAATAGGCTATAATTGCCTTTTAGTTTATACAATAGAATGTATTTAATATTAATAATGGTAAATAATAAGTTAGAGTATCCTGAGCCCCTATGAAAAGGCCAGTTTTATTATAAAACAACGGCACGGCTTTACTGTCAGGCTCAATACCTACTGCTTAGTGCTTACTCAGCTTAGCACCGAGCTGGACTGTTCTCATCAGACAAATAAAGTATGAACTCTGAATAAATTGGTGAAATAAAAACAACTAACGCAAAAGTAAATCACCATTCAATATTGACAGCTTACCTATTTCTATTTTTATATTTCAACCGTATTTTTTATATACTTGTTGTTTGGTATTTCTGACCTCTAAAAACTGTCTAGATGATAGTGGAAAACAGTATATTACTATTTAGTCTATGTCAGCATCTCTTGGAAGGAACCTTTCTATTCTATCCGTTCTGGATCTAAAATTGCGTGCTAAGTGCACGCCAAAACTCGTGTTTCAGCTGCAGTTGTAGTTTTAGTCAGCCAAATACACCTGACAAGTGACAGCGCAATTACATCCACAATCGCAGCACGGCAGGTCGATGTTGCCTTGTCAACGTCATCTGATATCAGTATTCACCTGATTCCGACGGGCTGATAAACAATCTATGAAACCATGTTGCAACAGGTTTCTTTGCAACATTGTTAGTTGCAATGCGAGGCCCGCTACGTAACGTAATTTTCAGTTTACATACAACACTTGGTCGTATTTCTATCACATACACTTTACATTAAGCCTGCTGTTCACTGTATTGTACGTATTTATATGCATGTACTGTAGGCAAACGCTGAAGCCATTGATCACCATGCAGCATGAGCACACACACCCACACATATAATGCATTTATTTGACCTACCCTATATTACAGTGTAAATTAACACTGTTATGATCAGATACATGGTGATCGTCGTTTTGTAGATAGTATATACGCGGCAGCTGTGGCCGCCGCGTAAAAAAATCAGTTTATCCACAAATAACGGCACTCACATGGTAACCACTTCTTACTCAGCATCAGAGCTTGTTCGTTATCAAGTCCAACTGTGCACGTACATATTATAGAAATGGCTTTTGGTTAACATTAAACTAACTAAAGCAAACTGTGCACGTGCTACAGAATATCCAAAATTTGATGCTACTTTTCTCAATATTTGTCAGGTTTACAGTCATTTTTCAGCAAATTTTATTTAAAATTAGGTAAAATAAGTATTACCTTCAAAAAGTTCATTCTTTAGCTTTAATTTTTCGGCTTTTTGCTTATTATATAATATATTGTGCAGCCATATTGAAACTTTTTAACTTTGAAATAAAATTTATAAAATGAAAGTGAAACACCCTGACAGTCGAACAACAACAACAACCTACCTATACAACCCTTACTTTATACTAGATAAGAAAAATGCCCTGCGGAAAAATGTCATAATAGGACGAGTGGCCTTTGGCAATATTCATAAAAGACAATTATCTTTGGCAGGTAAAATATTATTTTTATTAATTGGTGTGCGTGTGACTGAAGCGGAAAAATGAGCTGCTAAAAGTTTAGAAACTAGAGCTTAACTATGTAAAAAATAGGCCGCTTTGCTGCGCCCTATTATTGCGGGCACTATCGGCTTATTCTCGCTCCTATAATTAGTTCAGTTCACCAAAACAATAAAAATTTTAAACTTTCAGACATTGTAATCCTGAATAGAATTTTATCAGCGTTAACCGTAGCATATGCTGGCCGTCCACGGCTTGAAGTCTACGACGTATAAAGCAAACGGACATCCTTATGACCAGTTCATACTTTCATGGAGAACACCGGGACAGAGGCATTGACAAATTTGGTCAGCTTCTATCAGAAATTTACAAACTTGTTTTCAGTAATTATTTGCGAAGCCATGCTAAAATTGTAAATTTACTTAGTGTCACTGGATTACTGAAAGTCACTTAGTTTTTAGGAATTGCCTAATTTCAAAAAGTTTTTAGGAATTGCCTAAGATCAAAAACACAAGGATAATAGTAGTTCCTTCTTTATGAACAAGTAAAACTTGACCTATTAATCAAATACTTGAAAGGCTAGCCTGTGGTGTTTTAAAAATGTAAATAAAAATGCTAGATACAGCATTGTATTGGCTTTACAAAAAACTTTTAGACTGTAAAGTAAAACTAATTTGGAAGCTTAGGCTAAAAGGTATCACAAAAACTATGCACACGTCAGTTTCTTATTATTAATTCGCCTATAAGTTGGTTCTTCGGTTTACCCGTGTGACCCAATGACAATACATATGCATGAATCGACACTTTTGAATCACTCCTGCGTATCACTCTTGCAGCCGTGGTGCCCGCAATAATAGGGCGCAGCAAAGCGGCCTATTTTTTACATAGTTAAGCTCTAGTTTCTAAACTTTTAGCAGCTCATTTTTCCGCTTCAGTCACACGCACACCAATTAATAAAAATAATATTTTACCTGCCAAAGATAATTGTCTTTTATGAATATTGCCAAAGGCCACTCGTCCTATTATGACATTTTTCCGCAGGGCATTTTTCTTATCTAGTATAAAGTAAGGGTTGTATAGGTAGGTTGTTGTTGTTGTTCGACTGTCAGGGTGTTTCACTTTCATTTTAAATTTTATTTCAAAGTTAAAAAGTTTCAATATGGCTGCACAATATATTATATAATAAGCAAAAAGCCGAAAAATTAAAGCTAGAGAATGAACTTTTTGATGGTAATACTTATTTTACCTAATTTTAAATAAAATTTGCTGAAAAATGACTGTAAACCTGACAAATATTGAGAAAATTAGCATCAAATTTTGGATATTCTGTAGCACGTGCACAGTTTGCTTTAGTTAGTTTAATGTTAGCCAAAAGCCATTTCTATAATATGTACGTGCACAGTTGGACTTGATAACGAACAAGCTCTGATGCTGAGTAAGAAGTGGTTACCATGTGAGTGCCGTTATTTGTGGATAAACTGATTTTTTTACGCGGCGGCCACAGCTGCCGCGTATATACTATATTACAAAACGACGATCACCATGTATCTGATCATAAGTGTTAATTTACACTGTAATATAGGGTAGGTCAAATAAATGCATTATATGTGTGGGTGTGTGTGCTCATGCTGCATGGTGATCAATGGCTTCAGCGTTTGCCTACAGTACATGCATATAAATACGTACAATACAGTGAGCAGCAGCTGATGTAAAGTGTATGCGATAGAAATACGACCAAGTGTTGTATGTAAACTGAAAATTACGTTACGTAGCGGGCCTCGCATTGCAACTAACAATGTTGCAAAGAAACCTGTTGCAACATGGTTTCATAGATTGTTTATCAGCCCGTCGGAATCAGGTGAATACTGATATCAGATGACGTTGACAAGGCAACATCGACCTGCCGTGCTGCGATTGTGGATGTAATTGCGCTGTCACTTGTCAGGTGTATTTGGCTGACTAAAACTACAACTGCAGCTGAAACACGAGTTTTGGCGTGCACTTAGCACGCAATTTTAGATCCAGAACGGATAGAATAGAAAGGTTCCTTCCAAGAGATGCTGACATAGACTAAATAGTAATATACTGTTTTCCACTATCATCTAGACAGTTTTTAGAGGTCAGAAATACCAAACAACAAGTATATAAAAAATACGGTTGAAATATAAAAATAGAAATAGGTAAGCTGTCAATATTGAATGGTGATTTACTTTTGCATTAGTTGTTTTTTATTTCACCAATTTATTCAGAGTTCATACTTATTTGTCTGATGAGAACAGTCCAGCTCGGTGCTAAGCTGAGTAAGCACTAAGCAGTAGGTATTGAGCCTGACAGTAAAGCCGTGCCGTTGTTTTATAATAAAACTGGCCTTTTCATAGGGGCTCAGGATACTCTAACTTATTATTTACATTATTAATATTAAATACATTCTATTGTATAAACTAAAAGGCAATTATAGCCTATTGGTATTCCATACGATTCGCTTATTATGGGTGAGACTCAAATCCTGACTAATCTGGCTGACTAAGGAGCCAAAAAAATAGTTACATCCGAACCACATAAATTAGCAAACTTTACGAGAGCCCAAAACCGATTGGCATCTGTGGCCAAACTACGACAAGACGTGGCATGACCACAACACTCTACCTCTAAAAATTTTAGGCAACCAATGCTTTGCTATAACAGTCCAGTGGGGTGTGGCATTGTGAAGTGAAGCGGTGAGCTTGAACAGGTCCGAGCAAAGAGGTGATCAGTCGCCTACCCACCCAACAGAAAAGATACAGACTGACTGGTCTGATCGTATCGAGGAGTATTAGCTACAGATGCCGAGGGACTCACACGGAAGTGTACACTAGAATTAGGTTGAGTGTGTTGCACTTGGTGATGCAACTTGAGTTATGTGTACTTCGTCATATTTGACAGCATTATCGTCTGATTCATGTAGATTGTAGATACACATCACAGAACGCCTAGTGCTACCTGTTTCTTCTAATGCTGAAACACACACATACCCACTTGAAGGTTGAAGAATGGCAAAAAATTAAGGAACAGCTAATTTGCATATTATCAATGTGATGTACAAATTAGTAATTGAGATGAAATATGAGTCGATTTGTCTGCAAACAATGTTCTTGCAGGAGAGGCTAAAATTCATACGTCCTAACTTTTACTGTTCAACTTTACAGCGTTTTTTACTGAAGCTTTATTGTTAAAACTGTTTCGCAAACCTACATTTGATAAAACATCGTTGCTATCGCTTGCTATCTTAGGGCCAATTCCTAAAATGGACTTAACGGATTAGACTTAATTAAATCCGTAATTTAGGAATTGGATTTTGGATTTATCGGATTTAAAGTTTCAGACTGACTAAACGGACTTATTTTAGTCCGATCCAATTCCTAAAATACCACCGGATTTAAGTTTTTAATCCGTTTTAATTCCTAAAATACTTTCGGATTAAACGTGCTGCTGGACTTAATTAAGTCCGCTGAGCAAAAATCCAATTCCAAAAATGGATTTATTTAAATCCGTTTAGTATTCAGATTCAAAACTGCATGCAAATTGTAGGATTTTAAATCCTCGTAACGTTACGCGGATTTAATAGATTTAAAGGCAGGGTGCGTTTCATCTAATTGCTTATAACTTTAGACTACCTTAACCGATTTGGACGATCTATATATCAAATGAAAGCGCATAAATTGGGCTTTTTAACTGCATAAGTTTTGACATTTTATTTTTCAGTTATACTCTAAATATTGGTTATTATTAAACAAAAACACCCACACCCGCTACTTCTGAATTAAGTATTTTTCATTTTTAAAGAGTTTGGTGGTTTTTGATGCCTATTGCAAGCACGAAACATCAAAAAATTCTAAATTAGACTTAACCGTTAACAAAATAAAAAGGCTTTTCGAAACGCCATTTTGTTATACGATTTTGTCAATTTTAGTTGCGTTCACACTCCCGCTGAAAAACCAATAATGCTCCGGCCAAATTTTGGGGACCCACCCCTTCCTGATCGACCAAAAATACCCAAAATTTTGCGAAATTTTGTAAACTTTTTCCAAAAAGTGCCATTTTTACTAAATTTTGCACGAATTTTGAGGACCCTCCCCCCGGCCCCTCAATTTTGAAGGGGGTCCAGTAGTTCACCAGTCACAGCAGATTGCGTAATGTTCACAAAAGCAGCTTAAATTTAATTGGTCATCGACAAAGCACGCGCTTATTCGAAGTGACACGTGTCATAATGTTTGTCCAATACAATTTCACTCGCCATTCACTCGCCTTGTAGTTTATTGAGTTATAAAACTATTTTAAGTTATAAAACTATTTTAAGTTATAAAACTGTTTAATAAAATCAGTCAGTTTACAAGCTGTCAACTGTGTCAATCAGTTAACTGGTCCTAAAATGTTTTTTTAGAAATAGCAGATCGTTGCCCCTTAGGCTCGATTCATCCTGACAGCCGTTTATCCGTTCAGCCGTCAAAATTAATAGTGTTTAAGATCAAGTTGTGGCGTGATTATTGCGGAATTTCGTTGGCTAAACGGACATAGGCATTATACGACTGTAAATATGAATCGACCCTAATAAATAGTGTATAAAACTAGTGGTTCAACTGCATTTTGTTCAAAGTATCTTAAAAAGGTTATCAATCCAGTTTGCAGGCAAAAAAAGAAATTTCTAAACTGGGATTCGAACTGTGATCAGTAGGGCGAGAAGCAAAAAGCGTAACCACTAGACTGCCAGGGCATTAGAATCCGAGCATTAAAATGTCTATATAAACTTTTAGTACAATTGAGTTGAGTGCTGAGTACAATTGAAAAACTAAAATTTTTCACGCAAAATATGTTGAAAAAAACACATTACGATGGAATTAATAACGCACCACAAACCCATGCTATTCTTTCACTAGTAGGCTAGTTTGTTTATAATTGGCTGTTCCTGGTATCACATGTAATATCAGCCATATTTTGATTGGTCGATTTGCTTAATGACGCTTGGAAGCAAAGCGGAAGTATTAAGAAAACTAATAAATCTTGTATTTTAGGAATTGGACCGGACTTAATTAAGTCAGATTAAAAATAGTCGGATTTAATTAAAATCCAATTCCTAAAATACCGGATTTAATGGATTTAAGCGCATCAGCGTGCTCAGCTAAGTCCGACTAAACGGACTTAAAATATGCAGCGTGACAAGTTAAATCCGTTAAATCCGGTATTTTAGGAATTGGATTTTGCAGCTTGTTAAATCCACTCGTTAAGTCCGATTAAAATAAATCTGTTAAGTCCATTTTAGGAATTGGCCCTAAGGGTTAGTTATCCTTGCTCTGGATTACGATTTTTCTGGATTCTAACATTACGTACCATCAACTTTGGACGTTATAGGAAGAAAAACTTACGACAAAGCGGAAACGGACCCGTTTACGCAGAACAAAAAATGAAAATTTACAGTTTTTTGGTGCCGCGTTGTATATTCTAAGAATATCCTCAGCAGTGCAAGCACGTCGCAAAGAAGTGTATCAAAATTAAATTAACTCTTCTCACAAAACGTGCTTGTTTAATACCTCTTTTTGTACACATCTACTGCTGAGTTGCTCCACAGCCTTAATGATTACTGATAAACTGTTACTATTTATCAAAACGAGCAAGCTCGTCTACTGAGTATGTACTGAGTAAAAAATCATTATTTTATGACGCTGGAGCTATTTTAATACGAAAAATTGAACGCATGCCGTAATTTTTCAACAAAAGGAATTTTATTTTGCCGTCGTAACCAGATTGACGCCGTTAACGAGAGTTGTGATAAAAATAATTTTAGTAACTTTATTTTACATTTAAATTGTAAAACTACTCTAGGCAGAGGTTAAAGTTCGGTTTTGCAAAAATATAAAAAATTGTGCTCGTCCGGGGATCGAACCCGGGATCTATCGCATACTGAGCGAGAATCAATCCGCTAGACTAACGAGCCACACGATTCAGAATTTGAAATTCGGCATGACATGATCCAATGTCAGTTAGTGTACAAAATTATCAGCGTATTCACATTAACAATAAGTAAAACATTATTCACTGCATTTTGCAATCATAAACGTAAAATCAATTATTATCAAAGAGTAATAAAATGAGTACAAAAGCTTTACGTATTTTGAAGCACTTTACGTAAGTCATTTCGAAGTTGTGCAATTACAAAACTTTTAGAGTCAATCCTTTAAAGCTCGGTTGGCTCAAATAGTAGATAGTGTTGTATCTACTGAGCATCTGACCACTAGGCTTCAAAAGTATGCCCTCAATAATTTAAGTTTAAGTTTAAGTTCGTCTCTCGATTTTAATTAAGTTTAAGTTTAAGTTTAAGTTCTCATTTTGAAAAACAATTAAGTTCAAGTTTAAGTTGCTGCCTTAATTTTAATTTAAGTTTAAGTTTAAGTATTCGAAATTTTAGCAATTTAAGTATTCAAACAAGTTTTTTGTTTTTTTGCTACTATTACATGTTTCAATGTTACTACGACACTGTACATGTCCGTGGCTACATAAGCCTGCAACGACCAAGTCAAAGTGTACCTGCCATAGTGGGGAAAAAATCCTTTACTCATTTTCTAAAATTACGCTTTAATATTGAAAGACCCGCTTTTTCACGTATCATTGTCTGTAGGTATTTGCGGGTGGCCGTGATACAAATCAGAAGGTCGGTGGTTCGAATCACCCAGGGCTCTTTGTTTTGATTTCGCGATGTCTAGCGTTCTGTCTTGCGAAATTGTATTTGTACTGTGAGACCGACCGACCTACCTACCTAGCCAGTGTAATTTAACGTAGGAAAATCGACCTACCAGAAATTACGTATTCAGAAATCTGAATATAGTAAATACGCGGCCCCTGTCAGGGGCCGCGTAAAAATGCTAATACCATCTTCTATAGCACGTGCACAGTTCAATACCAGTAATTACATAGGATTTCAGAAATCTGAATATAGTATATACGCGGCCCCCTCAGGGGGCCGCGTAAAAAGGCTAATATAGCACGTGCACAGTTCAATGTTTATATAGGAAATCTGTCGGTTTTCAACAAGAAACCCGCGTCAATGCATCGTTTTATACGTCAACAATGGCAGAAACAGCTTTTTTGTTTTTATTTCAATCAATACATGGATAATATAATACAAACAAGAACATTACAAAGGATAATAGCGCCAAATTTTGGCAATAAGTCCATAAAAGGAGTTCGACTGTGGAATTCTCGCCACCTAAATTCGTCCAAGTGAGCAGGAAGCATGGACGCGTGGCAACCTTTCATGCCCTTTTTTTATCCGCTTTTTTTCAAAGGTTCCAACCGAAAAGGTGTCACATAAATTTGTCAAAATAGTGCAATAGTTATGTCAAAAGTTAATAAAGAAAACCGACTAGAATTACTACAAAATAAACTGTGCACGTGCTATAGAAGATGGTATTCACCTATATCGTAGTAAAGTCCAACTGTGCTCGTATTATAGAAGTGGCTTTTGGCTGACTTTAGACTAAGGCCAATTGTGCACGTGCTATAGAATAGCCCATAAAGCCAGTCTAACGTTAAAACCAGTCCAAGGCGTTCTATTTCAGTAATTTCGTAACGTAACGAACGTACCATACTTAGGCCAAAAGTCGGCCCATTGCTCATGCCGCAGTAGGAAAGGGTAACCCCGTGTGTAGATATGACAGGGGTTGAAGGTATGAGCCATAACTAGTAGCTGAACTGGGAAGGAATACCTTTAATTAAGTTAAAACTAGTCAAGGTGTAGACGCTTCGTAACGAACGTAACGTAACGTAAAATCGTAACGAAAAATTATACATGTATAACGAAAAATTATACATGTGTAATACACGGCATAGACTGTTGCTTCATGGACTGCGTTTAACAAGACTGAGCTAAGACTGCCTTTATGCATTCCACCCTTAAAAGTTTCACTAACATGTCACTAGTTTTCAGTGCACTCAGCAATAACCGAAGCCGAAATTACCTTCATTTGTTTTTGCGCAATGCGCGTTCGGTACGTCTTGCAGTTGACAAACAACAGCGGCGTGCGTGTAACACCCTCTGGTTTCAGATCCATTGGTGCCGTAATAAAGATCTGTCTCCAAACAACTCAGTTTGTGCTCACTAGACGGACTATGATTAAAGTTTCGAGCAAACTGAACAAATCTGCAAAAAAAATTTGAATTGAAAAAACACATTGATGAATAAAAAATCATGAAAAAAATTTGCGAATATGTGGTGTGAAAAACAAATGTAACAAATTTAAAGCTCAAACTGTCGATTGCACCAAATATGCTTAACAACAACAATAATTGGCTATGCCAGAATGAAATAGAAATAAACCGAGTTTCCGTATTCTATTATTATTGATATGAATATTTGGTGCAGTAAAAAATTAAAATAAAATAACAATAGGAAAAGCTAATCCAAAATAGGTCATATTCTGATCAGCTAATTTTTTGGTGCAATCGAACTAAAATCAATAATCCATAAGGCTATGTCAACATACTTCGGCACGCAAGATGGGTTTTTCGTTATCGGCTGAGGTGTTTTTCCGTCTGGGAATGAGATATATCCTTGTAAACCAATTTCTTTAAGACCATAATTCTTAATTGAATTTAATCCAAAGAATGATTCGTTACGTCTTAAACGTTTCAACAATATTAAGTTATTTTGTCAATAACGGGTTTCCTTGCTAATTTCGTATGTAAGACTCTCTATTTGCATTAGGCGCGTCACAAAAATAGATTGTACACAATTTTTAAATTTTTGTACATGTTCAGACTCATAGTACTCTACGAGTTTTGCAACGGTCAAATTGTCGACATCTTACTTTAGTTAGTGCAAACTTGAATGAAGATGCGGAATGTGTAATGTAAACCTACACACACAGTCACCGGTATGACCAGGTACACTCTCTGCTCAGAGTAACCGGTATCCACGGCCACTGATTCTAAACGTGTACACGCTATATTCGCTGAGTACTACGAATAGTGACATCTAACCGTGTACACGCTAGTTTACAATGTACACAATTAAATACATGTACACGGCTCGAGCTTTGTAACCGTACTCAGGTCAGGTGGTCACAGCCAACAGCAGATTTTAGTAAGAATAAGCTAAGAATTCACCCTTATTGTTTTATTTACTGAGAATGCTATGATTTTCATTGTATACCCAACAGTACCATACTAAGGCCCGATTCATATTTACAGCCGTATGTCCGTTCAGCCTGCAGAATGACATCACTAGCAGCCTTGTGCAGTGGATCACCCGCGCATGTGACGTCATTATTTTGTCATTTTGTCGGCTGAGCGGACATACGGCTGTAAGTATGAATCGACCCAAAGACTAACAGAAAGTTTGTGTAGAAATCTTGCCATTGCTGAACATCAACAAAACCCGGCGGATGTGAACCTCTGTAAAACTTGTCGCAATATTCCTGGATTTCGCCAAGTGGTTTTATGATTCTAAAACAAAATCATATTCTCGTTCAGAAAGAATTGCTATTTAAAAGTTATAATAGCGCACACTGCGGCTTGAAAAGTTTGGGGCTGTTGCTATTTACAGTTATCAGGCACTGGGTTAACATTTGAGCAATTTGTCAAGTAGGAAGTGCTCACTTTTTTTACTCCACCATTAAACTTTTCAGAAAATCTTGGAGGCAGTAGGCACGAAAGAGATTGTCTCACTTTTTCCTATAATTTCGATGTGACATAGACACTGCATATTTAAGCAGTCTACGTAAGCTAGCCCTGACACCTAAAACTTTCTAAAGTTCACTTCACATCATAAAAGTTGTTTGCATTAAACCCATATCTTTTCCGTTAGCAGTAAAGGCAAGACTTAGTATAGAGACTAGACTCAGTATAAAAATTATAATTCTGGTCTCTAGACAAGTGATAGGTATTTTTTGCAACTGTTAATTTACAACCTCAAATAGAGGCCTTTGTAACAGAATTATTGGTGTATAGAAGTGTATCCAACTCCTTTTATTGTACTGTATTGGATTGTATTTTAATTTTTTATTAATATTGTCATGGCACGCTCGTCACAATAAAAGCAATGCTAAAAATAAATAACAATCGGTGGACTGCACTAAATCGGAGTAACTGATGTTTAGCTTAAACCTTAAACGATTTAGCCAATTAGCTGGGATTTAACTACTTCGTTTAACTGGAGTTTAGCTCCGGCTCAGACGTAAGTTAATCGGACTTGGTGCAGTCCAGCGATTGTCTGTTAAACACACGTATGGCCAGTAGTCTCGTTTTTTAGCAGAATGTAGCAAGCACGATCGCCACGCTTCCATCCATTGAGACAAACGTTCGATACTTGGTGATTCGCTTCTCTATTTAATGAATGATTGCGATGTGAACTTTTGACACTTTTGTTTTGTTCTAAACATTAATGAAAGTTTTAATTCAAATCGTTGAAGTCGAAATTTGTTAATCACAGATAAACTAAATTACAAATAAACAGCGGAATAACAGAAACATGTGAAAAGTATAAACTAAATTCAAGACTTTTCTCTCGTGTGCCACAACATTTGAAACTGATATTAAGAACAAAAGGTTAAAACTACTATTAAGAACTGCTATCAGTGTAGAGTTGTTTTTGAACGTCACTTTATACTTCCACCTAAAGCTGAAACGACAAAAACGACCGATTACCATTTGCGAAGTTGTTTGGCTTTTCTACACTCTTTTGCACGCTTTCTCTTTTTTCACGTTCCTCAAGCTCGTTAAGTTCATCAATGCCTTGTTTAAAAACAGCATACAGTTGACGCTAAAATGTAACAAAGCAGTGGTATCTATGGATCTTATCCATAATTGGATTTATCGGATTAGATTTAACTTGATTTCGTCAATAACGCAGCGTCAGTTGAACATAATTTATTGAAACTTGGCACACACTTGTATGCGAGCCATGTGGGGCAAAATTTCAGCCGGCTAGGTACTTTAATTTTGTGGTGCGCTATTAGCAAAATTAATTTATATCTAATCCGTTAAATCAAATTTTGGATAAGGCCGTATATTAGGCTACGACCTACGCTAAAGAACACAACACAGCACAACACACTGCGAACTGGCACTAACAAACAACAAGTGTAAATTCAATGATGCAACAACAATCACAACTGAGGCATATATCTTGTGTTCAAAATGCCCACATATCCACGAAAACACTGAAAAACATTTTCATATGTGACAAAACTGATGAAATAATGTTGAAAGCTTGGCACAATGTGTCTGTTTTTGTGAAAATTCGTATTGTGAGTTGTATGTGTTTACCCAACTTTAATACCTAGCTAATTTATTGTAACAAACCTAAAATACAAACAGCAATGGAAGTTTGTCGCTATTTGACTCCATTGTACTTACGTTTAGATTTCCTTCCAGGTTCTACTGTACGGCGTGCGTTCACCGTTTAGAAATTCACTGTTTAGAAATTCACTGTTTAGAAAGATTTGTAAAAAAGTTCACCGTTTAGAAAATTGAATTTTCAGAACATTCACCGTTTAGAAAAGTGCATTTTCTAAACGTTCACCGTTTAGAAAATTGAATTTTCAGAACGTTCATCGTTTAGAAAACTAATGTGCAAAAAGTTCATAGTTTAGAAAATGTTTATTCCACTGTCGAGGAAAACTTTTCACTATCTTTTCATTAACTGGTCTGAATAAAAAGTTTTTAGGAAACTGAATGCGTCTAACATACGTAAGTGTATGCGTTAAAATACGTTAAAAATACCGCTAAAAATACGTTAAAAAATAAATAAATATAATAAAAAACGACAGACAGATCCAGGTGCGACAAGCGATTGCGAACATGAAAAACACCTAAGAGTCGTTAACAAATTTTCGCAGACGTATTGTTAAGTTCTTGCTAGGTGTAAAGCTCTAAAAAGTTTTCATTCAGACCAGTGAATGAAAACTTAGCTACAAGTTTTCTTCGACAGCGGAAGAAACATTTTCTAAACGAGGAACATTTTGCAAAGTTAGTTTTCTAAACGGTGAACGTTTATAAAATTCAATTTTCTAAACGGTGAACGTACTGAAAATTGTATTTTCTAAACGGTGAACGTTCTGAAAATTCTATTTTCTAAACGGTGAACTTTTTAACAAATCTTTCTAAACAGTGAATTTCTAAACAGTGAATTTCTAAACGTCCTAACATTTTTTTGGGCATTTTAATTTAACTTCGTCGTGTGTAAGTCAAGGTGTACTGAAGTGAGGATACAATGCGACTTTTGAAAAGTAAATATAAGTAACCATTCTTTGGCCAGCAGTCGATCGAATTAAGGCTGTTTTCCAGTATGGATTTAGTGTACAAGCTGTCACACTCGGAAAAGAATCACCATAGTTGATCTGAAATAGAACACTAACGTCTGACAAAAAATAGTTGCACCACTTGAGAAAACGAAACGTGTGATTTCGTAACGAAATGAATAGATTTTGACTATCAAGAGTGCAGCAAGTAGTCGCAGAAGTCATGCTAAAATACGCAAGTTGCGCAACTATTTTTTGTCAGACTTTAATAAAATCAAACAACACGATTTTGATGGACTGCACCAAATCGAACTGACAATTAGTCGAAACCGATTTAGCTCAGGCTTTATTTCCTTAAACCGGTTTACGTGTGCTGCACCAATGAAGAATTGGCGCTTAACATTTAATTGAAAATTGGAGTTAATAGCTGCGATTTTGCTGAGATTTAACCAAATAAAATTAACTGGAGTTTAGCTCCGGCTCAGATTAACTTAATCCGATTTTGATGCACTCTATCATTATTGTTTCATACAAACGAACGGTATCAGTTGTTGATTTTGCACTTACAGTTGCTACAGTTGTAAAACTTTTAGAACTGAGCATTGAGATACATACTACATACACATCGACAAGAAGGCAAAGAAGTTTATACTTTTTTAAGGATCTAATACGAAGTTGCCATATAGTGAAACTTTCCAAAATTTTCCAAGTATTAATGTTGCTGGTTTGAGACAATTTCTTTACTGAACACAAACAAGTTGCATTACAACAAAAGCAAGAACACTGTCGTACCGTAGTGACTACTTGAACAGGATATTTCAAAAATCGATCCATCAAGTATGAAATATATACGGTTATGGCGATTGTAATAAGTATTACAAAAATAGGACCAATGTAGTATTTTCGCAATCCAGGCAGTCGCCATAAGCTCATCAAATCGAACTAAATATGTCCAAAAAAATCCATGCAAAGCAAAGATTTGTCCGTGCTTTTTGTCTGAATCATATTTATTATACCTACATATGTACATACTAAGGCTCTCTTCATAGTATTACTTACAGTCGTATGTCCGTTCAGCCGGCAAAATTACGAAATAATTACGAAACAAGCTCGTCTGCCGAGTGAGAAGTTGCTACTTTGTGACGTCAGAGTGTCAATATTCTACAGGAAATATTAAACGCGGCCGTAACCGTTCAACACTACAATTTCTAACATCAACGTTGTTTCATATTAGCTGCTGAGTTATGAGTGAAAAAATTAGTACTCAGTTCAGTATTTCAGCCGGTGTTTTTATGTAGCACTTTACATTACAGTGAACACTCGCACACACGTATGTAGCGTCTTTTTTTACGGAAAAAAGCTAGATTAGTTAGATTTTGATTCAAAACGAATAGTGCTACCACTTTAAACCCAAAAAGGCTATAGATATTTTAGTTAAAACAGTTATACTCAAGGATAAGTTCGTCGATTTGTTAAATAAAAACAACGTTCAGACTATTTCAAAAATAAACTGAAAGTTTTTGGAAATACCTATAACCAAGAGTGCATAATAAGTTCTATTATGTGCTCTTGCTATAACGTTGCATTAATTTGCGTGTTGACAAAAGATATCGATCGAAAAATTAAAAAAAACTTGTGCCTATTCGGGAGTCGACCATTCTAGTGCAATTTAACGTAGAGAATTTGATCTACCCAAAATTACATAGGAAATCGAGAATCTGAATATACTCGTAGTATATTAGCGGCCCCTTACGCGACCCCTGAGTGGGCCGCGTAAAAATCACGCCACATGCCGATCTTATACACTAATTTTGACGTCAATATTTCGTAATTTAGCCGGCTGAACGGACATAATGTACGGTTGTAAGTATGAATCGAGTCTTATAATGTAAGGGACCAGTATGCGGCTTGATTTTTTCATAATATCGCCGGCTGAACGGATATACGGCTGCTTGTATAAGCGACCTTTAATTTTAACTTTTTTAAATAAAAATTATCTGATCAATTATTTTACAAACCTTGCCAATCATTAACCCTTTCATGTGCCTTTAGCGACCCCATGTGATAGATGCCTAATCTGGGGCTATAAAAATTGGTTCAGCCTATTCTAGTCACCTGATCTTCGAACTGTTTTTTCAGAAATCTTTGCATTTAGTTACCCGATTTTAGTCATGCTGCCACACAATTAAACCTATGCTGCACTAAGCACTATGCAAATTGTTGCTTTTTTTATCGAAAAAATAGCATTTTCTTTATGGCCTTATTAAGATTTTTGATTGCAACGCCCAAAGTCAACTTTGTGTGTATCAGTTTGCCGTATGTACCTACATAGTACATACTTCATTATATATACATATCAATTATTGCTTAAGATTACACATTCACAATTAAAAGTAAAAATTAAAACTTAAAGTTACTAGAAACTCACTGAAAGTAGCAGTTTTCTGGCATTCCGCGATTGCATGATTTATATATTTCTTCTTTTAAACCATTATTCTAGTAAACTAGCGCTATAAAAAATAAATACACAACAAACAATTCGCTCAAATGGTATTTGACAACTATCCTGAAAATTTCTAGGTAGATTCAACCGTTTAGTGCAAGATTACAAATAATTATAAAATTCACAAAAAGTTTATTAGTTCAGTGAGCTAAACTTTTTAATATCTGCGAAGAAAAAATGACTTGGTCTAATTCGTCTATGATACGATTTAGCTTAGTATGTCAATAGTATGTAGTATCAAGAGTACATAATAGTGTCTCACTCTATTTAGAAGAATAGAGTGAGACACTATTATGTACTAAAGGTAGTATGTACCTGCCCATACATTTGAAAGTCAATTTAAAAATTTAGGCTTGAGAGCTACCTCTCTACTTATGGGTTTGATACTGATAGGTTCTGGCACGGATTGAGATTCGTTTGCCTGTAGATTGCGTGTGGTGCTGTGGCACAACAGGGAGTCACAACTATGTTAGTTGTAAGTAGAAAACAAAACCAAGCAAAGCTGTTTTCAAAAGTTGACTGTTACTGAAAATCGTCCAATCCAACTGGCTATTTGTTAGTTATCTTATTTAACTTTTCGCAAGAATAGCTTTAGCTGAATAATTGCTAATAAAACCAACGTCTGAGTATGACTGAGCAAGGTTACACAATTATTAGTTTACACAGTAACTTTTGAAGACTACTAACTAACTACTAAGTAGTAGGTATTTAGGTGTACACGTGTACACGTTAACTAACTGTTACTGCTATGATCCGCGAGTACTCGGCAGTTATATATATGTACGTGTAGACGTGTAATGGTTGATTTATACTCAGTAAAACATTGGCAGACAGACATATTTAGACAACCACGGCGTATTTCTAGTTTCGACCTTTTTGGGAGTCATACTTTTTAGAGCGCATAGGCTGAGCATCAGGTTAGGGGTCGACTTACAGTCGTATGTCGGTTCAGCCGGCAAAAGTACGAAATAGTCCCGCCACTAATAAGTGAATAAGATCAGGGCCCGATTTATCGAAACATCAAATGTTCGTCGTTGAAAATGTTCGTCGTTGAAAAAGCAAATGTTCGTCGTTGAAAAACAAATGTTCGTCGTTGAAAGTTTGTCGTTGAAATTGTTCGTCGTTGAAAAATTTTTCAACGACGAGCTTTGGTTTTTTAGAACATTATTATGTTCTAAAAGACAAAAGCTCGTCGTTGAAAAAATTTTCAACGACGAACATTTCAACGGAGCTCAAGACATCCGTTGAAATGTTCGCCGTTGAAAATTTTTCAACGACGAACATTTGTTTTTCAACGACGAACATTTGTTTTTCAACGACGAACATTTTCAACGACGAACATTTGCTTTTTCAACGACGAACATTTGTTTTTCAACGACTAACATTTGTTTTTCACCGACGAACATTTGTCCTATAATTACGTGTTATGTTCGTCGTTGAAAATGTTTCGATCAATCCAAAATTTTCAACGACGAACATTTTCAACGACGAACATTTTCAACGACAAACATTTTGCTTCGATAAATCGGGCCCAAGGCCCGATTGTATAAAGAATTTCAACGGCCGTTGAAATTTTGCTGATTTTTATAAAAATTTCAACGGCCGTTTATTTCGACGGCCGTTGAAAAATTCTCCGTTGAAATCTGCATTTTCTCCATTGCTATTTACACAACATATTCAAATGCTGTTCAAAATGTTTCGATTGTATAAAAGTCCGTTGAAAATTTTCAACGGAGGTTTTCAGCAATTTTCACAGCGATTTTATAAACAAAATTTTTCCGTTGAAATCAACGGATTTTCAGAAATTTCTCCGTTGAAAACACGCGACTAAGCATTTTTCCAACTACACGTTCTAATTTTTTTAAAATTTCAACGGCCGTTCAGGCCGTTGAACTGCCGTTGAGTTCAACGGACCGACAAAGCTCCGTTGAAAATAAGCAATATTTACAATTTGTTACAAAGTGTTTACTTTTAACATCAATTAGCAAAGGAACATTGATAATTTCAAACTTTAATTTTACTTTTATAAATTCATAACTTTATATAGTTAATGAAATAATTTAACATTAAAAATCAAATTTTCAAATTATTACTAGTCAAAAATTACACAGCAGTTTGGGAGCGTAATATTAGCAAAAATGGGCAATTTCTTTCGTTGTTTGCAACTAAGTTACACGAAGTTATGTTCTAAAAATCTTAAAATTCTCCGTTGAAATTTCAACGGCCGTTCAACGGCCGTTTATCTCAACGGACTTTTTTTTATGAAGTCACACGACATTATGTTCTAAAAATCGTAAAATTCTCCGTTGAAATTTCAACGGCCATTTATCTCAACGGACTTTTTTTTATAAAATCGCTGTTGAAATTTACATTTTACTCTGACAAAATCACACGATTTCATCGTTTATAAACAATTCGAACAATTTAAACGGCCGTTCGTTTCAACGGCCGTTGAAATGTTTATACAATTGGGCCCAGATTGTGGCGTGATTTTTTCGTAATTTTGCCAGCTGAACGGACATGCGACTGAAAATATAAATCGACTCTAAAAGCTACGAATCATACGGACATACGGCTGAAGAGCAAAGTTGTCAAGTACATATGAAGCAGAGAACCATTCTAACCTAGAACTTAGTTTGTATTTACAACTTTACATGATATGATTGATTCGAAAAACTGAACTCTGGCCAATTATTGACTCTGGTCTATTGCTTTTGACAATGCCTAAAGTCACGGTTACTGACAAAAATGACATATGGCTGAGCAGTTTAATTATAATTAATTATTATGCTTGGAAAACTATGAACTTGGCAGGTCACTATGACTCAACTAGCGCTTCACGCAATATATATAATATATTATCGAGTACACTACACTCTGCATCGTGCTATAACCACATATGTATGTGAAGTTTAGGAAATCTGTGGGGGGACCCGTTGAGTGTTGACCGAGGGGGGTGTTACGCGTATTTTTCAAATATTTTGCCCATTTTGGGGGGTCAAAGCCGATTTGGGGTGGAGCGGACCTTTCTGGTGGGGGGGGAGCGAGGTCAGGTTGGTGGGGGGAGCGACACCACCTACGTCCACGTATTTATGGCTATAACCCACACTTAAATAATATATAAGATCTTCTGCATCTAGCGTTTTTTATGAGCAAAGTGTGAGTCTCCAGTTGCAAAATGTTTGTTTTTCAAAATCTTTATTTTACACAAGCTACCACCTCGTCTCGCTATTGTGAAAGAAGGGGGAATTAAAAAACTAAAAACTTAATTCTACCGTTGGATTGATCAGTAAACCGTCAATGTTCTTTTATAGTAAAAGAACTATCACACACTCAATTCTGACTCCACATAATATATATTATTGAAGACAAACCACAGCAAGTGTTACAGATTACGTCTTTCTATAAAATCAGCGGCAACCAGCACAAAAACAGCAGCAAAATCAAGCAATATAGCATCAATTCTTTTCCTTGTCGACACTATCTTGACGTGATTTAGTTCTCGATTTGGTGCCTTGTTTGCCCGCCATCCAGCGTCGGATTAATACGAAGGGCTTAGTCTCGCCCAAGTCTGAACCACGACTGGATCTTTGATCGTCCTTTTTCGATTTTGACTTGGCGGACGCGTCACTGCTGTCGCGACTACTTTGTCGTCGACTCCGACTGAAACCTCTGGTCTTTTCGCCGGATTCCTGAGCTAAAGGCAAAGTTTTCGTACTGTTAGTAGAATCCTTGCGTGTATCTGTCTTAAAATCTAAAAGTACAAGATTTACACTGATGGTGATTTGTGTGTGATTTGAGGTGGCGCTTCTGAAATATGACTTTTGAGAAAGACTTTTTTCCTGTTGGGCCACAGCCCAACCAGGTCTTTAATTTTGATTCTGGTATCTTAACACAGTTCTAGCGTTAATGCGTTAAAGTCAATGTGCGAAATAAAACTATACATACTAAAAATGTGCTTTTGAAAGTTTTTGGAAAAATTTTTTTTAAAGTTTTGGTAGCAGATAAGGACCTTGCAATACCTCTGCCTGATGTAGTGTAGCTAAAAATTAGCATTATATTGCTGAATTAGCCTAGGAAGGAGCACCAGTAGGTATATACTGAGTGACTACTATATAATTGTTTGCCTGAGTTTTAGCGTGTCTCCCTGTTTGTGTGTTGGGGCAAAACTACGAAAATTCATAAAAGCATCAATTCATACATGCAAATTAGTACCAGAAGAGGGCAGAGGATTATTGAATACGTATGGGGTGTCCTTTAGCCAGTCGGAGACGATCACCGCATCCAGGCTCAGGCGCTCGTTTAGGTCTGGTTCCAGCATTTTGGAAATCAGGGATTTAACGTCAGCAGAAAGTTTTTTGGACAACGCTTGTGGATAGCGAATTTTTTTGTCTTGCTGAGCTTTTTGCAGCTGATCCAAATTTGAATCGTCAAAGGGCATTTTACCACAGACCTGCAATCAACTTATATAATAGTTCAATATATAGCTGCACGATTTAGTGCAACAAGAGTATCATTGATGAATTACAGTTACCACTAAATCGTATCCGAAGTAGTATAGTGGTAAGTATCTCCGCCTGTCACGCGGAAGACCGGGGTTCGATTCCCCGCTTCGGAGATTTTTATTATCATAAATTCTTTTTCGAACCAAAAACGCTACGGTACGTGAACCGGCTTATGCACCTGAAAGTTACACGCTGACATCGTTGTAAGATCATCCACATTGGCCGGGCATATAGCAGCGTCTGACTCTCCACAGGCTTGGGTTTTTGCACAATGCATCCGCTGTCGTCCCTGCTACGGGGGGTACATTTCTGTGATGAGAGCCTGGGCCCAGGGCCAGGGGGCGGTTAAAAGGGACTATATCGACAGTTTTAACTCAGTTCTAACTTCGCTATAATCACGGGGGGGGGCAGAACATAAATGCTTCAAAATACTACTCGTAGGTATTTCATCGGTACAATCTACTGTTGGCGAAAGCATGTTCAGCTACTGTAACTACCCATTTTAAAGCCGTATCTATAATAGCTGCCGTTGTATTGAGGCCAGAAGCATATAAAAACACGCCGCAATCTCTAAGAATAAATTTCTTTCCATTTTTTTTGTTTTACAATTCTGACCTAATCCTTATTTCCTTATTCATAAATATCTTCAAACGCTGTAGTAGACTATCTGGATCAGCTAGCAACGCTGCAGATAATTCAGATAGTCTTACGCACTACGCACTACGTCTACGCACTACGCACTACGTCTGCGTAAACACCACTTGCCAACTCACCATTATATATAAAATGACTCCCAGACTCCAAATGTCATACGAGAATCCCGTATAGGGATCCCCGCGCAATATTTCCGGAGCAGCATAAGCCGCAGAGCCACAAAAAGTCCGGGACTCTTCGCCGGGCAGCAGATATCGCGCAAATCCAAAATCCGATATCTTGACATTATTTGCTGAGTCCAACAGTATGTTTTCGCATTTCAAATCTCTGAAACATAAACTTAAGTTCAATCTGTACTATGCCGTACAGTCAATAAATACTCAATACTGACGACAAAATAATACAGTCATTTAAATTTGTTGGGACAAACGAGTACTGACTACTGACTGGGTCCTATGGATTTACGGACATGCGTCGAATGTCGTTAAATGTACGCTGTACTTTCGCTGCCGAACCGAACCGAACAAGATGCCGAACCTGTGTATAATGCAGCGAGAATGCAGGTATTTCACGCCTTCACACATTTGGCGGAAAAACTGCCGTGATCTCGGCTCAGAAAGAAATCCGCGAAGTTTCACGTATTCTAGCAAATCTCCGTGGCCAGCCAGTTCCATCACAAGAAAGGTCTGAAAGGAAAAGCGCAAATGGGTAGAATCTAGCGAAACAAAGAAGGTACATTTTACTAATGTGCTTTTACTATACCATGATGTTATTTGCACATAATTTTACTACGAAATATTGCCTGACTCGGAGGCGCTCGGACTTCGGAGTTCTATAACTATACAAACTGTACTCAACCTTCTAAAGCCTAAACATTGTAAGTAAAGCGTTACTTAAAGCATACCGTAACTCGTAAGGTTACAATACGCTCCAACTACATGTACGTGTGTGTGTACCTAGTACCTACCTACCAAGAGTATGATAGGAAAAAATTCTGTTCATCAGCTAAGTGTAAGTTATAGCACGATGTAGAGTGCACTCAGCGATTTATACGCACTGTTACGTGAAGCGCCAAGTGCATGAACGAGTGCACGCAGCGCACGAGTTTATGCACGCGGGCTTCACGTGCCAGTTCAAATAGTTGCTGAGTGCACCCTACAAAGTATTATAACGTTCTTATAATATGCCCGTCTTGAAATATACAGTGCAATAAGTCATTAACTTAGATGCACGCTGTGAATCTAGCAGCGTGCACTTAGTTATTGACGTTAGTTATTGCACTGTTGTTGCAAGACAGATATGATATAAGGTAGTGTAGTATGATAGATGCGTGCAGCAAACGCAATTGCGTTAACTGCGCAACCGCGTCTGCTGACATCCATACACCGGTTTGCCAATGGATGCTACTCCACTCAGCTACATGCTGTGCCAGCCGCTATGCAACCGAGGGTAGTTTTGATATGAGCTGTTGTTGTTCCACCTCGAGGTAGAACGTTTGTTCTAATCGTTTTAGTGTCGTGCAATGTTGCGAGCAAAATGCATTACGTGTGGATATAATCTTGTATTTTCACTTGACCGTTTTTAATTATATTCACAGATTTTTATTACTTTAATTACTGACAGACGGACTAACTGATTGAATATCCGTTATTACCATATGGACGTATTGTTCTACTTCTGGTTCTTGTATCCGAAGTAATATAGTGGTAAGTATCTCCGCCTGTCACGTGGAAGACCGGGGTTCGTTTCCCCGCTTCGGAGATTTTTACAAATATCTTTTTCGTAACGTGTGATGAAATTTGGCACAGTGCCTCCAAAAAAACCAACATTAACGTTCATTATTTTGGTGCTTACTTTAGAATGAATTTTAAACGATTCATGTAATTTCACAATGTTTTGATGATTGACATCCTTGAGAATTTGCAGCTCCCTCGGGAAGAACTTTGTTCTGAAATCTTCTGGTGCTTTTACCAAGTCAATAATCTTGATCGCTACTTGCTTGCCCAAAGTTTTGCTGAAAGCTGACCGAACTTTGGCATAACTGCCTTCGCCAACCTGAAAAACACAAGGACTAATAGCACTGTATCCTCATTTTTAAAAAAAGACTGCGAAACAAGCCCGGTTCACACTTCACACTTCGTCCGAAGTCTGAAGTCCGAAGTCTGAAGTCCGAAACTCCAAAGTCGTCCGAAGTCTGAAGTCCGAAGTCTGAAGTCCGAAACTCTAAAGTCTGAAACCGAAGTGGTTTTCTGTTCATATTTGTTCAGTGTTCTGGAATCTGAAGTCGAAGTCCAAAGTTGCTGTCCGAAATCTCGGACTGGGTCTCGCTCGAACTCTCGATATATCGAAAGCTGCGCCACCGACAACAAAGGACTCAAATTGGGCTCATAGGATTTTCATGTTACCATATCGATGTCGATGTAACCTCAAAACATTTCAGCACATATCTAGGTACGTTTAAAAAACGATTAAAAACATATGTGTTTAGTCATGCAAGACGGTTCCCGGCTTCAAAGTCTGAACCTACCTACTTAAATTCACACAAAGTATTTTGAATAGTGTACATATTGTACCTACATAACAAAAACCGAAATTATATACTTGAAAATTACAGACCGTTTTTTAAATTTTTTTAAATTTAATAAAATCTTAGACAATACTAGATATCTTAGTTAATACTAAGATCATCAAACGTGGCATTTTGCCAAGTTCGCCAGAATTAACAGAACCAAGTTAGAGACCAAAAACCTACTGGAAAAAATTTGAACATCCTATTTGAATTGCTAACAGGGGTACTTGATTTAGCCAAAATTCAAATATCCAACTTTTGCCTCAGGTACCAGTTACCACCAAGTAAGGACGTTCGCCAGTTACACGATTAGCATAGCACCGATGGCTCGGCAATAGCAGCATAACATCGGATCAATCACCTTGAGCAGTCTGACTGTGCTCTTGGTCTGACTGACTTACCTTCTGGCCGACGGTGTATCCCCTCTTGGCTAGCTGTTGGTCATCATCTCTGCCTGAGGGCCAGTCCTTGCTCATGCTCTCATCACTACTATCTTGGCCGTTCTCATTCCTCGTTCTCAGTTAGTCGAGTGATCCATTACTGCTAGTCGTCATGAGTACAAGTTCGTATCTAGCACGATGCTCAGGTGGCTTAGTCAATTCACTATATCAAGAGTACATTATCAAACGACAAGTGACTGTTGCTTGACAGTGCTCTAAAATGTCATTAACTGTCCGGGGGTCCGGCAAAAATGCTTAGAATTTGACGCATAATCGAAACTGTAGAAAACACATCCCCACTCCGGACCCCGGGCTCCTTACACAAATGATGGACGCTCATCACATTATTTTATGTGTTGGACTCAGAGCTGCCTTCAACTCTTTTTAAGCTCAACTAGGCACTGTTGGATTCTTCCACAGTTTCACCTATCAGACTCAGCTCTAATTCCTCAATTTGAGCATAGCCATTACATAAATGGCCCAAAACTAAGTCACACTGTTACAGTTAAATTTATGTAACTTACAACGTTACGTTAGGCGACACTGAATGTAAATTTTACTCACGACTTTAACGTTTTCTACCCTTGATTTTTCTAACCCCCTTGAATCTAACGACGAAAGGATCAAAATAAATACCTGACTAGCGCAGTAGCGAGTGATCCGACCTAAAGATTGGCACTAAGAAGGATGAAAAGTCACACTCTGAGACAAGTTTAATAACATGGGAAACATTTTATTACCACAATTATTACACAGAAGATAATAATAAATTGAATAAAGCAAAAAAAATCAATATGGACAATTTCATACCTACCATGTGCACACTGCACACATAGTCATTTCGTATGTACAGAAGTTTTCTAAATAAATAAACTTAGATTTAAACCAAGAATCAAGCCAAGCTTTAAAATAAATCAAAAGTGCAAGAAAACTTCCGTAAAGTGTGGTCCAATAATTTTTTATTAAATATTCCGTCGGAAAAACTTGCTAAATAAATCACGCCATCTTCTGATCTTAAAAACTATTCGTTGCAATGTTTTTTTATTCCATTTTGCCGCTTTTATTTTATTCTATTTTGACGCTGAGTGTAGAGTAAGTTTATTAAAGTAAATTAATCGAATTAATCCACTAATATAAAATCGAACCATTGCGTGTCTATTACTCATTTCCATTACAACTACATACAGACTAATCAATAGACCATTCATTACTATCAACAAATAACCGACTATTTCCCTAAAGCAGCGTTTTCGTGCAAAATCACGGCATCCTCATCAACCAGCGACATGCCAGTGATGGCCCTGACTTTCCTCAGGGTGTCCGCGGCCGCCTGACGAGCCCGCTGATGTCCATACTCGAGGACATCTAGCAGATACTGTGGCTCGTTCATCAGTCGAATGTACTGGTCGTGCATCGGCGCCATAAAGGCGACTACGTCCTCAGCCAGCTGCTGCTTATACTGAGCCGTATTCAGATCGACCGAGTCCATTGTGATTTCGTCCATAGTCTTTCCCGTCACTAGGCTGTGCAGCGCCATTAGGTTGGAGACGGCGGGTCTGGCCTCAGGCTCGTAGAACACCTCAGAAATGAAGTCAGTGAGCGCTTTGCGAACCTTCAGTCGAACCTCGTCCGGTTTATCATCGATGCCGATGCGACTTTTCCCGTCGGCGTCGGATTTGCTCATTTTCTTGTGCGGATTGCGCAGACTTTTCACTTTGCTGCAGTCCGACTTGAGATACTCGGGCTCGGGAAAGTAGTCGGTATTATAGTAGCGGTTGAATGTACGGGCTATGTGCTTGCAGACCTAGAATAAAAAATACGAAACATTAATTAAAAATCCTAGTTTCAATGAACAGGCAAACATAAAAAAGCTGTTTTGTGCACTTTAAGATTCTTCTCTGCACATCTTACATATCCACACTTCCAGTTCCAACTACATAATAACGGGTGATGATTACTAGTTGTCTTTAGTCCAATACGCCAACAAAATTTTCAGTATCGCAGTACCGGCTTAAGACTTATGCTGTGTGAGATGTCAACAATGGCTCTCATTGCCATTTACGCATTAGCACTGTTTCCAACTAACTACAGATGTAATTAAAGGAAACAGCTTATCTCCACAGTTAAGACTACATAGCGCAATTTTTCTGCAGTTTGGTCCATCGGACTACACTTCAAATTGTTAATTGGTCAACAACACAGTGAAACGTGGCCTATTTGAAACTAATTTCACAGTACCTATATCTTGTAAAAGAATGCAAGTACGCAACAGGAGCTGTGCCCATTAACTATACTAACATCTAATCCTATTCAATTTTGGATAGGATCCTAATTCCTAACCATACATGGGCGTGGGGGTTTTGGGTTTGGGGGGTTCAAACACAACTTCCCCCCCCTCCCATCGAGTAGGTACTTAATCTCCTATCTAGCGGGTGGCTCATTGAATCAAAATCGGTGGTTCACGAAGTCACATTAGTCGGAATAGTTGCTCCAACCATACCCTTCCCCGAGTTAGGCGTTAGCTCACCCCTTCCCACAGAAATTCCTTCCCGCTTCTAACCCTGAGTAAATCCAACCATAAGCACCCGACCTGCAAATGTTGCTCCTGGTCCTCACCCACGGGGACATGGGAGGCCCTGTAGAGCATAATGTCAGCACTCTGCAGCACCGGGTACAGTAACAGACCCAGGGGCACAAAGCCATCCTCCCCGTACTGTTCGCTGCGGTCTTTGTATTGTGCCTGACGCTGCAGGTGTCGTACGGTCATACAGGTGGAGCCTGAAATCATATGTCGTTGAAAACTGTAAATTGTGTAAAATCGGTGTAAAATTATATTGCGCGTAGTTGCAGTGTAAAATACAGCAGGTGTCGAAAGATCTGTATTTATAAAACTGTTTACATTCGATTGTTTATAAAACTTCTTTTCAAATGTGTCTGACTAGACAGCACACTGAAGTCATTAATAACTAAAAATAAAGCTAAAATTACAAAGTATACTAATTAAATTTCGTGCACTTGCAGAGGTAAAATTGTGTAAAATGAAGCTAGTAGCAAAAATCCGTGCGTAAAATCAACTGCTTTTCGGATGTGAGAAAATAAAACAATAACTTGTCTAAGGCTAACTAGACACAAGGTTAATAAGTTTACATAACTAAAACTAATTTTATAATAAAATTATTTTATTTCGGACTTGACTAAACTTCATAACTAATCAGTTCATTGTAAAGTCGCCAAAGCATCTGTGTGATTTACATTTCGCTAAGTAAAATACATCCTATTTCACTCAACAGAACACTTAAGGGGGTAATTGCGTTTTTAGGTGTTTTTTTGAAAGGCCATAGCTCAGCGTTTACAAATTCAAAGCACAAGCGGTCTTTTGCATTAGGTAGAACAATATCATTCCTAAATGTATGCCATGTATTGAAATTTAACCTGTGATTTTGTTTCCAGTATAAGCGACTAAAGAAAGGTCCTTTCCAAAATGTTACAATTTTTTACAAAAAGTTTGCGCCACAGCTCTGAATCATACGATTACCTGTTGGGGCTAAAAGTCGGTAAGGTTTTTCACATGTTTAAAATCCCCAGGCATGTCCCCCACTTTTTTAATAACTAGTCAATTTACTGAGAAAATAGCTGAAAAGCAAACGCACCGAAAATTTAAGATATTTTCTTGTAATTAAAACCCTCTAAAAATGTCCACAGGTGAAATTTCGAAAAAGTGAGAGACATGCCTGGGGATTTTGACCTTTACAGTGCTGTCCCAAAAATTTATGCTCAGGCGTCACTTATAACTTGAGTACTGGTGGCGCAAAGTTTACATAGAAATCACAAAAACCTCGAAAACGCAACTACCACCTTAAGTCTGATTAGAAATTGCTGAAACCTGAACCCTGAGACACAACAGTTGGCATGATTTCTGTGACTAATAGCTACATCATAATATACTCCAAATGCCTGTAATTCGTTCTTGTCGTATGAAATCGCGTGTTTCGCTTTGTCCAGGGTTCAACAGTCTTCGGTCAGACTTTAACCTAGAATCCAGCTCAGCTGTCCATGCTCAGCCACTCTACTCTGTTGAAACAGAACCACGGCGTTTGGGTCCAGTCCCGTGGCGAGTAGCGATGCGGTCATCTGTAGGATCGATTCCTTGAGCTCATCTGCATATTGCCGGGTGGTGATGGCGTGTAGGTCGACTATGCTGAAGTAGCACTTTGTGAAGGGATCCTCCTGGAGCTGTAGCCATTGTTTCACGGCGCCAAAGTAGTTGCCAATGTGAAGGGCGCCACTGGGCTGAATACCTGACACCAAGAGTACATAATGGGAAGAGTATGACACTCGTTCTTAATAATATAGAAACAAGGACAAGGGTAAATTTCAAACGAATATTTTAGCAATCGACATAATTATTTCGCATGATTTTTGGCACACGTACTGGACTTGACCTCATCTTTGTTCATGCAAAAATTGGGAGTCGCTTACGGACGAAACACGGACAACACGGACAAGGATAGGAACAAGATAAATCGGGCTTTATGACTGGTCGGTCTGAAAAATATTCTATCCTGCTGTGTGCTCTTGCTAAAACGAATTAATGGGAACAACATTTAGCTTATTCAAATCTTCTGAATGTCAGAATGGGTACGCTTATTAAGCTTATTCATTCACCCCTTGCTTGTTGTTTATAAAGAAAGCAATGTCGGTACTGTAAAGGCCTGTAGAGTTTACTATATATTATATAGTTAGACAACATTTAGCTTTAGCTTTAACATGTGACTTTATAGTTACCACCGTCGCCTGTGAATTTAGTGAAATTAAAAGACACCTACAAGCTAGAATTCTAATCAGCGCACCTGAGAATACAACGCGGTCTTTGGTGACCAATTCCGAGCTCTGTCGACGACACGACCTAAGCAGTCGAGGCGTGGTCGCCAACAATCGCTTGGCCATAGCCAAAAGTCTGAAATGAAAGTATATTATGGCATAGGCTGGAATTCAGAGTCTAACACTTTTTTTAAGTTTTGAAGTTTTTTTAAAGTTTCTTCAGGTCTTGAAGTTTTTATAAAACAAGGTAGTAAAACACATATTTCTGTTTGAACACTTGAAACGTTATCAGTGTTTCAAAGCATTTTTTTAGTTTCACTAATTTTTAAGAAACATTTTAGTGTAGGTCTTAGCATGTGAATCCCAACCAAAACTGCTTCTGGGGGAAGAGTGGGTTTGCATATAAACTGTAGTGCACCCACAATCTTTTGTAGAGAATAGGGAAAAGCCGCTCCATATTTGATCAAACAGAAAGCAGAGTAAGCAATGACCCCAAATTCTGCTCTACACCCTCAAGTATTACGGAGTCTACACACCCCTCACAGATACACAGATTACACTCTCCATCTACAGAAGTTGCATACCTACCACGCAAAAATACATGTGCATTCGAAAAGGAGAATAACCTACACAACGGTTAACGCGTTCGATTTCTAATCAGGCGGTTGGAGGATTGAATCTTGGTAAATGGCACCGGGGCTGGCCTGGCCCCCCTCCATGGAGTCACTCTTATAGTGGCACCCTTGAAGCCATACATGTAGTTGAGGGGATGGGGGGAAGACCTTCCCAATTCAGTTCTGGGGGAGGGAGGTGGGGTTCCGCCAAGGGGAAAAGAGGGGGGAGGGTCCTGGCATGAGTAAAATTTTGGCCAAAATTTGATAAAATCGGCATTTTTTCGTGAAATTTGAGCGAAATCGAAATTGTCAAAATCGGTTATTTTTGGTCACAAACGGTAAAAATTGCGTCATTTTTGGGAGGGAGGGGGTTCCACAATGAGTCGACGCACGGGAGGGGGTGTACCCAAAATTTTGGTGCTGTTACATGTATGCTTGAAGCTCCAGGGTTTTGTAACGGAGATGAGCACTACACCCGAGGGAGAACACGCCAAAGGATAGTTACCTATCCGCGGGTTATCTTTATGTTTACCTGCCAATCCAGCAGTCCAATCCCAAGGGGTCCGAAACGGGTACCACAGTTACTACGACAAGACGCACTATTAAACGCACTCACATTTTTAATTACCAACATATACGTGCTTACATCCTATAACGACTTGAAAATTGAAATCACAACTGTGTTAGGCGATGCGTATTCCGGTTGACATGAAAAATACACAAACATAAAGATCATTAAAGCACAGCAACAAATTTTAAATATTTATTCAACACGTATAGATACATACAAACCAATTTAGCATAGCAATGCACTACTAAAGTACAAGGTTATACATCACACAAAACGAATTTCAATTTTTATATTTCGTCGAATACAGTTGTGACGGATGTTTCATGCCAAATCGAGGTATAATTTTGCTATCCAACCAAGGGGCGTTGGGTGGAGGGGCGTTATAATCGAAAGCTTTCTCTTGATAATGATACCATTCGGTTTTGGCTTTATAGGCTGGGTAAAGTCTGCTATATCGCAGGTTCTGCATAACCGTAGAGCTTCCGGGAAAAGCCGTAACCCCTCCATACTGCACATCAGTTTCGGGATGGAATCGTGTGGGTTCTTCGACAATATGCAAATTAGCTGGTCTAGAGGACGAACGGGCTAATTGGACATAGTTGGTCACATTGGACACAGGTTGACGATAGAAGGCTAGAATATCAGAGAGGGTTTTCGTGTCCGCCAGCTTGGAATTGGGCACACGATGATTCAGCTTAGACGCCAGATGACTCAGAATCTAAAAAGAAGTACAAAATATACTAAAAACAAAAAATATTTTTAGGCTTCTGGCTGAAACCCAATTCATACTTTTCCTTATTCTTGTCTTGTGGATTCTTTCTTAAGCGATTTCATGAAAACAGTCGACTTCCATACGACATTTGTTGCATAAGCTAACTATGGCTTAAGACTCAAGTCCAGCTTGCATTGCAAAAAAATTAAGCGAGCCTATATACACAACTCTTGCCTATGTTTATCATTTCAGTTACAGTGTTTTTTGCGTCAAAAAGTGCGAAACGCCGCACTTTTTTCTGCAATTTCGCACTTTTTTGGCCATGTGTGTCCCGTGACGCACTTTTTTCGGCTGAGGCAGAAAGATGTCATAGCTGATTTGGCTAAAAAGTAATTTAGTACGGCCAGTGCCGTAATAAAGTGATTTTCACTTAAAACACGGGCTTAGATAGCATTATAACCGCTCTGCGCAAATTTTTTTCAAAATGACGCAAAAAAATTTGGGCATGTATGTGCGTCAGACGACGCAAAATTTTTGACGTAAAAATATACACTGTTTCAGTATCTTCGATTTACGCAGTTACCGCCGTAAATATTATTATAAAAATGCCCTTTCACCAAGGGCAGCAGTGTGGGTAGAATAGGAAAGTTGGCTGATCTTATAGCGGAAAAATGCTAATAAGCTTGTCAAACACCCGGGACAAGTTTTGTAGCCGAATAGGGAAACTCAGCTTGCTAAATGAAGCGGACAAGAGTTGGGTCAGAATAGCAGTCGCCCGACACGTTAGTGCTTTCTGCACCCTATTCGCGCGATCAATTAGAAAAAACATTTTTGACGCGTACTAGCACTCAGGACTTAGGGTCAGGTGTATAGATTATAAAGTATTAATACTCTACAGATACATACAGGTATTTCATTTAAATTTCTCTACGCGCAATCTATTTTTGTTTTGTATATAGACATCTTTCTCGAAAATTATAAATGAGTAACAGCGTACTCCAGCTTAACATTATATTATATATTATTATTATACAGACAGTAGACATTAACTACTTCAATACGAATCATAAAATGTTACAATACGGCCCTATAACTTAAGTTAATACAAATAACTGTAGAATTGATATATATATATATATATATATATATATATATATATATATATATATATATATATATATATATACTATATATATATATATATATATGAATGCGATGATGATATATATATGTTATGGATGAAAAATGATTTATATATAACAATAAAAATGCCTAGTAAATAACATCAAGAACCAATGAAGTACACGACACTTTTCGGCAACGTGCAGATGATGATAATGGCTGATTAATTCGCGCGAATAGGGTGCAGAAAGCACTAACGTGTCGGGCGACTGCTATTCTGACCCAACTCTTGTCCGCTTCATTTAGCAAGCTGAGTTTCCCTATTCGGCTACAAAACTTGTCCCGGGTGTTTGACAAGCTTATTAGCATTTTTCCGCTATAAGATCAGCCAACTTTCCTATTCTACCCACACTGCTGCCCTTGGTGAAAGGGCATTTTTATAATGATCCTATTTATTTTTCCGCTGCAGCCATTTTACTTGACGACAGGAAAGCTGACACTTGAATGGTATATTTGTATAAAAATAATACATTCTGAAAAGTGATAGTCGCGCATGTTTATGCTGCACTACCTACTTATTTCTACAAAGCCACTAACAGTACACAATTGGCCAGTTCGTATTTGTCATTATTTTGGGTTTACACATTAATTTTGGTCAAGGTGACGTTATATTCGTGTTCGGCAACTCAAATTAACCTTTTTCACAGTTATTCAAAAAAATATTTCAAAATTTGGTCAAATTGACCATTCTAGCACTTTGCTAGGGCTACCAAAGTGGACCAGTGCGTGCACACCACGCGGACCAAACAATATATCAACTGACATCAAAATCTCAATTTCGAAAATTTGCCCCATTTTGACCCCCTTAGGGGGGGGTACCCTGAGGGGGCCGTAGGGGGGTTCAGGGGGGTCCTAGACGAAAACGGACTTCGAATTCGTGTTCAGGGGCCCAAATTACCCCTAGTGACATCAAAATCTCAATTTTGAAAATTTGACCCCTTAGGGTTAGGACCCCCTAGGGGGGGTTACCCTGAGGGGGCCGTAGGGGTGTTCAGAGGGGTCCTAGACGAAAATGGACCTCAGATTCGTGTTCACGGGCCCAAATTACCCCTAGAGACATCAAAATCTCAGTTTCGAAAATTTGCCCCCTGAGGACCCCCTGGGGGGGGGGGTACCCTGAGGGGGCCGTAGGGGGGTTCGGACGGGTCCTAGACGAAAACGGACTTCGAATTCGTGTTCACGGGCCCAAATTACCCCTAGTGACATCAAAATCTCAATTTCGAAAATTTGACCCCTGATGACACCCTGGGGGGGTACCCTGAGGGGGCCGTATGGGCGGGTCCAGGGGGGTGATAGGCAAAAACTAACGCCAGATTCGTGTTCAGGGGCCCAAATAACCCCTAGAAACGACATTTCATGAAAAAAATCGAAAAAAATTTCCACCTCAAAAGTACCCTAGGTGGTCACTTTTTGATGAGACCTGAGACTTCTGCCAATTTGCCGGGGGTGCCAAAGTGAAAGACCATACGCGACGCTGACCAAAAAACATCAACTGACACCTGTGCACGTATTTATTGCGTCATCATAACAATACAGCACGAATGATTAACTATTAAAGCGTTATACATTGACAAAGTCACGAAAAACCATGTTGTCAGGGTGCCGGAGGGGGGTACACCAGTTCTGGCTACTAGGTAAATCTGGCAGCAAAATTAATAGCACGTTGCAATGCACAGTATAGGGGTTTATATTCACATACGAAATGACAGACCTCTATCTATAACCGTTTTGGCTGCACTGTCCGTAGGTAGACTACCCCCCTAAATACACGTAAATTACCTTCCGAGCCCCCTACCTAGTGCTATAGTGGCACGATCGATTCCAAAATAGCAGATGCACTACAACCCGACTACACTACCATGCATGCAAAAGATCAGACTTGGGCTGTTTGCGTGACGTCTCAAAAGCTGGCACATATTTTCACCGGACTTTGCCATTTTTCGAGGCCCAAAAAAGGGGTTTCCCCCCTCCCAGCAGAGCCAAAACGGCAAAAGCCTAGAACACCATTTTGCTAATGCCTCTATTCCCAACCAGATTGAATATAAATAGCACAAAAAAGTGCCCCGCTAATGTGTATTTCTTGAGATTTGCGACCGGAAAAAAAAAGACGGAAAAATCCGAGTTTGCGGGGGTCGATTTTTCATATCTCAAGAAATACCCGTCCGATTTGGCTGAAATTTTGCCAGCATGTAGCCGTCCCCCAGGCAAGTACACACACCAAAGATTAAAACAGATTTGCTTGCATAAATTTTTAGTTATTAAAAAATTTTGTTTTAAAATTTCGCAATATGGTGTGTGGGTCCTATTCTAGGGTTTGGCGCTATCGCGCCAACCCTGATTAGTGTCGGCCGTTGGGACAAAAGTTCGGGTTCTAGTACGATTCGTGGTATTTTTTCGGTTCGGGTTTGGAATACTATGCAACTTCAAATTCACGTACAATAAAAACCAAGGCTATGGCAAACATTTTACATCCGTCACTTTTTCGTAGATTATTTAAATTTTAACAGTTTCCTTACCAAAACAGCTTAATTTTTTAACAAAATTCCGCTGGTTGTGTTGAAACCTCTTTCTAGTTTTTCAGTATTCTCAACATATCAACACAAGACTGTATCAATAAGGTTATATATATCAATATTTTTCAGTTTTTTTTTTCAAAAAAAGGACAGACAGCATACCAACCTTAAATTTGGCCGTGTCATCCAAATTTTCAGCTGGGTCAATTTTTCTAGCCAATACTTTGTCAACGGTTTCGGTCACAAGTCCGTCGATATTTTCCGGGGGAGAGTACGCTGTTCTGGATTTCATAAATCTAAAAAACAACTCAATTTTAGTATAATTGCATAATAGTATCATTTTTTGACATAATTTTGATGAAACTAAGAGAAATTACTCTTGATTCCAGTAAAACAAGTAGTTGCCGCACAGTCAAATCCATATGCTACCAGTACCATACAACGTCTAATAGTTGTGCGGTGGTCAAATACTGTCCCAAAAATCACGCACAACCACCATGGGTGGTTTCTATATGATTTGAACATAATTTCATTACGAAATATAGCCCGATTCGTTACACATTCAACGGCGAACATTAGCTTTTTAAAAATCAATATCAATCCCTGAACTTTCATTATCTTAATGACTAGTATTCACCAAAACAATCAATACCCTCTAGCTCGTATAGTATCCAGCTCAGCCAAAAGAGTAGCATCATCAGGTTCAGATGGCTCCGTTTCAGAGGCTGGCTTATCCTCTGTTTTTTCAGTAGAACGACCCCACAGTCGAAACAGTCGCACTGGGTTATGCCCAAGAGCCCTCCCTTTGCACAGCATTGGTTAGATCGATCTAGAAGAAAAAACTGGATGGAAAAAATCCATTATGCCAAACTGATGTTAAAAACCATGAATTTGTGGAACCCCCCAGACAAAACGAAACTGTTTTGAAAAAGAAAGAGTGCCGCAATTGGATGCCAAAATCACGTCATTTAGCAAGCTACCTGGGGCCTAACGAGTTTTACAGTTGCAAACTTGCAATAATTGTAAACTCAAAATCTGGCGATTCCTAATGAGTTTATATGACGAATTCGTAAAGAATCATCAGAATTCACACTTACAAATGTTACAATAGTCGCTTAAATCCAAAAAGGCCTATTCACACGAGGGCGCATTACGCCATAGAGACGTGCGTCTAGTTCCTGTGAATGAGCAAATACAAATCTCGTTATAGAGGTAAGAATCCTCAGTGGGTTTGTATTTATTTTGTTCGTAAACGTAAACTAAGCCTGAGCCTAAGCCTAAGCCCAAAACAAAAATTCAGTCCTCAAAGCCTGGTCTATCTTGAACACATGCTCGTTCACAGGATATAGACAAATCCAGGTATGGAGCATGAGCGGGGGCGCACACGCACACTGCCTATTGCACCGTGGTGAAGTAATGAAGCAGGCAGTGCGATATTAGTAGTATGCGCCGCATATGCGCAATGGCGTTCGCCATGCAATGCGCCCGCTCAGGCGCCCTCGTGTGAATAGGCCTTAACTGAGTTTGTAACTCGATTCAGTGTTACAGTAAAGTGCAATAACCAGACTTATACTGCACTCTGCAGCGTGCAGTCTACTTATACTGCCGCTGTACTCGAATCGATTTACAAGTCACTTATAGCACTGGTGGTTGTGCTAAAAGTAATTGATACGCATGTGTGTGAAACCCTCGTGCAGGTGCACTCGTGCGCTTCGCGCACTCGTGCTCCTGCACTCGGAGTTTCACAGAAACATGCGTATAAATCACTTATAGCACTCCAACCAGTGCCATAACCCATACTTATCAACTTAGCAGTTCAACTTTGTTAACTTCATTTTTATTAACTCGTATCAGCATTCCGTAACATCAGCACAGTAAGTCATGCAAAAACTCAATTTTAAACTACCACAAAAAATGCAAAACGTTTATTTACTTACATAAAACACTACCAGAAAATCTTAACCAGACAAGACAACATAAAACCACAGTAGGTAGATACACGTTATATCATGCCTCAGCGGCACAACATCAGCAGCAGAAAAAATAAAATATTCATCTGTACAGTGCAAAAAGCGTAGAATTAATAATTAACTGCAAATCAAACCTAAAAAAAATATTCATGTAAAAAAATCAAAGGCTCCATTGTTTCACAAAAAACATGAAGCTACGTCCGTAAAACTTATGTCTGCAAAGTTGGAACACATAGTAATCAAACGAGAATTAAAGTATGACTATCATGAATGCATAAAAAGAGGAATCACCCCCCTTCCGTCAGACTTCATATACCCCTCTCCCAGTTCTCTTTCTGATGGCCAAACAATTGCCCCAAAAACTGAAAAAAACAACAGTAGCAAAATTTTTCGGCTGTCGCCGGAAAAAAACATCAGGGGCAGCTCCCTTCGCCGATATTGCTCCCGTGCATCTCTGATAACTATACATTGTTTATGTTAAAATTTCCAATTCATTAATCACTGTAGTGCTACTGAACAGCTGAATATTGGAAAATAAGCGCAATGATTCCCAATACATTCAATCGGAAATTTACGGAAAGTTGGGTTCCAGAAAAGTGACTATGTATGTACTATGTCTGTGATTCAATCATTCATCCCAAAATAAGTTTTAATACACTCAAGTCCGATCACCACATTAAATTACTATGTTTTTTTCATGCAAACACATACAGTATATATCTTGTACGCAACACAACAATGCTATATTTACAAGTTGCAAAGCAGAAACGCAAAAAATAACTAAATTACGATAAAATCCACTGAATACACCCAAAAACACCTACTACCAAGAGTGTACTACTACTAGATTATCTTCAGAAAACTCTGCTTAAAGGCTGATAAAACGCACGTAAAAATTTAACCCTTTGTAAAATTCTGTGTATCTTTCGCCGTTCATACTTACAGCTGTGTCTGTACAACCGGTAAAATTCCAAAAAAACCATACCAGTTGCAATAACGTAGTAAATGGCGTACCCAGGTACAAATTTTTAAAAACTGGTAACCATTTTTTTAGCTTTGCCGGCTCATTGGATAAACAGCTGTGAGTATGAACCGGTCTTGGTTAAAAAACGAACTTCTAATAAAGCATTATTTCACCCAAAATTGCTTAGTAGAACTTCACCACTCAACACTATACAGCAATTACGTAAAAAATAGCTAGCCAAATAAGTCACAGTAAATGAATTCCATATTACAGTTTTAAATAGCAAAGCAAGCAGTATAAAGCAAAGCACACAAAATAAGCTGACCAAATCTTGGTCACTGAAAAGTAAACAACAAAATATAAAACGCGGTAAATTTTAGTACTGTAAAGTAGTAAGTTTGAACAAAAACAAAAAGCCGTTTTGACATTCATAACGTAATGCACAAGTTTGTGCAGTCACCTTCTTAAACTCTTAAGCCTAGTTCATAGTAGTGCGGAAGTGTCCGTAGTTGTCCGTGTCCGTCAGCAGCATTAATTCAACCTGCTACGGACACTCTACGGACAGTGCGTATGCGTATAAAATAACACCAACACCTTTTCTGTGCAGCATTTGAAAAATCTATAAAAACGTTCTGCACGCATAAAAAGCAAGCTGTTGAGCTCACGCACGCACACGTGACTGTAAAGGCTACAATCTGATTGGCTAATTCTTACGGACACGGACAAAAGTTGAACTGCATTAGGACATCCCTTAGATTGACATCCGGACAGCCCTTACGGACACTCATGGACAATTTCTTACGGACATCCGGACAAACTGTGAATCAAACTACTCTTGCGGACACGGACACGGACAGCCCTTACGGACAACTATGAACCGGGCTTTATCCAAAATGCGGATTTAATGGACGACCCCAGAAATTGTAACATCTGCAAGTGAAAAATCTGGTGATTCAGCATAAGTTTAAGCAAAAGCAACTAATGTGTATTTTTTGCAACAATTTCATTTTCGATAATATTTTATGCATCCTGTAGTAGTAATTTGCTTGGAAAGTTTTTACCAGATTTTGTAACCCGAATCACCTGATTTTACACTTACAATAGTTATTGTACGACTTGTATAACTAAGCAACAAGTGCCTAATGTACTGTGTTAATAATAAACAATTAAGTCTAATTAGCTAAATCCAATCTTGGCGAAAACGGCCACAACCTGTTGTCGCCAGCAGCAGAGCTCAAACTTGGGGATTGGAATAGCACAATAAACATACATTAGTAAACTATATTATTATTTCACAAAATTAAGCACATAATATCCCGTATAGCAATAATTAATTCCTGTTTAAGTAATGCATCAAAAAGCAAACATTAACTGGATACAAAAATGTGGAAATCAAAGTCCACCAAAGGGTCGATTTATACTTACAGCCGAGTAAATAGTTCAACCAAAAGTCTACTACAAAAAACCAATAAAAAACAGACCCAAGACAATATGCCAATGCCAGCATCGCTCTGTTTACAAAAGCTACTAATGTAAGTAAAAATCGACCGCGACTCCTTGTATTACCGACCGCAACGGGAAAAACGAGCACAGCTACAAAAGTGGCAATGCACTTTTAGTTAAGTTCAAAAATTATTAATATACAGTCACTGCAAGCGTATGTACTACGAAGTTTATACTGATGAGAACTCGAGTTACTAATTCAAATCCATTACACAGAAATGGCATTAAATCAAAATTTAACTCATTAAGTCTGGCTCAAACATTAACTTTCTTAATCCAGCAAACACATGGAATTGTAAGCCGATATAAAGAAAGGGAGGAAGTATATACGTATAGTATTGATAAATTTACAATAATAATCAGGAATGAATCGAACATTCAAACAGATCAATCAACAAATCAGTTGAGGCTTCGACGACAGTTGGGGGCGCCACAATTGCAGGGGATTTTGACTTCTTCAAAGGGGAATTTATAGTCGTAGGTGATTTCCTCGTTGGCAGCGATGGGCTGTTTAGAATAGATGACTATCTTTTTGCGACCTTCCACCGAAATAATGCGGGCATAGCAGTTGGGCTGAAATTAAAACACAAATAATTTTATATAATAGAATAACGTTGAGCTGTACTTAGAAAATGTCGTGGTCGGTAAGTCGGTTTACACGACAGTAACCTTAATTAAATCCTAATATCCGAAAAACCGAATTCACGATTATTATTCACTAAAAGTTCGATCTAATACCCCTTTAACTCTCCCCCTAGGTGAACATGGCGGAATCTGGGGGAGGGGCTGATCTGAAATTCAAAATTTACCCCTGATGGCTGTAAAATAAGCAAACCGTCGAAAATTTATCAAAAAAACATAAAAACGTTACAAAAGTTCCAATTTTACGCAAAAATTGGAAATTTTCGCGTTTTTTAGTTCAATATCCCCAAATTAATGTCGGTATAATTCCTTCCTAAAATTCCTCAAAATCCAAAACAAGCCCCCCATACTGAATCCCCAGCCCCACATACATACACCCCTCCCACCCCACCCTATCCCCCCCTTCAAACCATCCCATCCCCATACATTGCAACAATGGTTGATGAAGCGAGCCAGGTTTCCGCGTCGCGTGGCATCGATCACGTGGTCTCCGTCAATGCGGAACAAATAGGAGCTGCCAATGCCCAGTTTCTCATATCCCTTCTCCCGGCGTTCGGCCACCGTCAGGCGGATCATCTGTCCGACGTATTCGATGATCATCTCGTCCTGGGCAATGTCCTCCAGCGAAAACAGGCCCCAGTTGTGGATGCGCGAGCGGCCGAATTTCACTTGCTTCTTGCGGAACTGAAATTATTGGCCCAGAATTAAACATTCTTAAAACAGACTACAGCAAAGTGGTACGTGAGATTAGTAATAAATTATACAGAATATCTAAATTTAGTATAAAACATAACTACATGTGGGGTTGTGCGCTGTGGGCAAAAACAGACACAGAGAATGAAGATACCAACCAAAGTCACAAACGGAACTTCACTACTCACGAGTCCCGGCTTGGCTAAGGTTTTAAAAATAGAAATCAGCCGGACGACTACTACACCCAGATCCCACATTTCAGCTACCATTATAGTCAGAAAGTTATCAAGAGGCAGAATGATTCTATGTTTTCAAACATCTTCTCACAACACCATACAGATTTTTTCATTACGATACTCCAGTGGCGTAGCCAGAAAAAAATTTCGGGGGGGAATGACTTTTCGATTTTTTGAAGAGTGTTGAAATGCACTTAATTGCTATTTTAACGCAAAAAATGACACATATTAGCATTTTTCGGTCAAAAAAAATGCTTATTTTCGACCCCAGCAGTATCGAACGTAAATTTGCAGCTAAAAATAACGAAAATTACAAAAATGGTGGGCTGGTAACGGGTCGGAAGCTAGCAAATTGCAAATTATTCGAAATTTTTTGTCATTAAAAACTGTACAGTTTACTGGAAAGTGTCATTTTTGTACCAATAAAACAGCAGTGCATAATGCAACTACATACATACGCACAACCTTTCATGCAAGATAAAAGCAAGGAACACTAAGCCAAAGAGTTGCAGGGGTCTGGGGGCGGCAGCCTCCAGAAAAAAATTGGGGAAATTGTTGATTTTAGGCCAAATTTGGTCAATTGGAGACGTATCAGAAATTTTTTCCGGCCGGACCATAAAAACCAAAGGGGGGACCCTTGTGTAAAATTTCAGTCGGAAAAAGTTTCGGGGGGGGGGGCGAATTCCCCCCATCCCCCCCCTGGCTACGCCCCTGCGATACTCTATCGCGTCCAATTCACCCAGGTTCATCGTTGAAAATCGTTTATCTCACCTTCAGTTGATTGAACTTCAACAGGTCTGACTCCACATCACCCAGTGCGCTGAGTAGTCTTCGTTGCATGGATCTGGCTTCCCGACTAGACTGTGCCAGCTGTTTGGCTTTGTTCATTTCCTAAAAAAATATATATAACAGATGTTTTTTAGGTCCCAAACTAAATCTAGGCAGAATTACAATTTAAAGATCCCCCCGCCGCCTTAATGTCTGCATCGATGCTTTGCTTTTGGGGGGAACATTACATGAGAAAACTCAATCAGTCATCACTATTATAAGAATACAAATAACCTGAATTTAGCTACAATCGTTTTTATTTCACGGCATATAAGCTCAAACCTCAAAACCTTGTTCAAAACGGGGCTACCAAAAATTATGCTAATTCCTTTAATTCATATCACTGCCTCATAAACGTAAACGTAACACAGTTTTTGGCGCGCCCGTTAAAATTTACATTCACACCCTCAATTAATTCAAGATTGTTTGTTCTACTAAGCAAATGTGTTATGAATAATCTACTAAACTGAAATCTAATCCACTATAAATCCAGATAAGCCTATAATCCCCAGTCTCAAGTAGCCCAAGTTCCCTCACCGCTTGACTCTGCGTGTCCTCATTGAAAATAGAAGTAGTCGCCTGCCGGGCACGCGTCAGGAAAGTCCGTTTCTCCTTGGACGAAATTTTATAGTATCCCTGGGTGCGGGCGCAACCAGTGTCGTGTACGGAGACAGGCTCAGGCCAAGAGTCTCGTCGGGACCGTTTCTCCTTTTCCCAGCAGCTGTTGAGGTAGTCTGGTGAATGGGCCGGCCAGCGCAGGCGTTTGATCCAGGCAAAATCCTGCCGGGAACAGTTCTCGTCCGAAATACGCTCATAGCTGCGCTTCAAAAACATCCGGTCCTCTTCGTCCAAGCCCTGCTGGCGAAATGCTCGAAGGATTTTGTCTAGAATAGACAATATTATAAACTTTGATTTGATTTTACACATTCTGACACGTTTTTACACTTTTTACACAACTTTTACACAATGTGGTAAACTGCGCAAAATGTAACACCGGGCAAGTAGGCTTAACGAAACCAGTACGGTTAATACGTAAGAGTGAAATGCTCATATTTTCTTCAGTTCATTTTAAGGAAAAATGCATTCCAGTTTTTACACTCACACTCCTAGTCCTAAACCAGTGACGAAATAATCGAACTACTGATCGACGAATCGTCACCATGGCAACTACAGTAGTCACTACTCATTGTCATACTCTTCCCATTATGTACTCTTGCTAGACTCTTCAAACCCCACCTTCTTCTAGCTCTGATCGTGGTTTGAAGTCCACGTCATAGCGACTGGGAATGCGAGGCGTTAGAGGTGAGATCAGCGATGGTTTGCGTTTGTTGGCCGGCTGGCTTTCCACCGGGGACAGTTTGGAGTCAGGGAAGGGAGCAGCGTAGCGATGGTCGTAGAGCAGTGGGTGATAGTCGCCCGTCACACGCATATAGCAATTCTCTTCATCACTAAATCACACAAAAGACAGGAATATGCAATCCTACAAACTGGATAGGTTACTAGAAATGAAACTATATTAATTAACGTGCATATTCACGCAATTTTGCTGACTGAGCGAACTATATACAGGTATGAAATGAATGACCCCAAACATATATCTTCAGTATGCATAGACGTGGGGTAGGGGGGGGTGTTCACCCCCTTCCCCCTTCAGAGTTGTCGCCACCCCCCCCCGCCTGTGATGGCCGGAAAAGAGCCCAAAAATGAGCTCAAAACCTTTCAAAAAAATTTTCTTCAATTCCAAAAATGTCCCCGAAAACGAGTTGAAAAACAAAACACTGCAAAAAACTTTCCGGATTTCGTAAAAAAACGGAATCATAGACCACCCCCCTCCCTTCAGATTGCTCCCGGGCATCTCTGATCTTCACGTCATAGTCACTCGACGTGATATTTCCGATATCATACTGAAACCAATCTTAGAATGAACTTTCAAGCCAATTTTATTATTATACATCAGCGGCGCAGTATAAACAATCCTCAATCAACCTGAACAATTATTATAGTCTAGCCACAAAGTTATGAATAAAAAAAACTGACGATTTATAGTCGATGACCAGTCTAGAGGGAGCGTTGGCGGACACTGGCCGGCTGATATCGTCCCCTCCCAAGTCTTTTTCAGTCTCAAATCGACCGATCTCAGGACGTGGACTGAAAAATAAACGAATGAATTCTCTGAATATTATTATCCGATTTGTTTGCGCCCTTGTTGGATCTGTCCAATTACTTTGGTACTTTCATGAATTCAGTCTACTAAATACACATACACGATACACCACATAATAATATTGGTTGCTGCTTCTCAAAATCGAACGTATACACACACAAGCGGATAAACAGCTTATAAACGGTTGGTCTACAATACTAGATTTGTTTCCAAACTGTCTCAATCCCCCTCCCTTTAAACCCGAAAACAAATTGATGCCACTACACCCTTACGTGTTCAATTCATCCTCTTCTTCCTCAATGCCCGAGTCGGAGCTGTCGTCCGACGTCTCCGTCTCCTCCTCGGCCGTCTGGCTTGGCTCGCTGCTCTGGGCCACTTCCTTCTCGGGCTCTTCTTCCAGCGACGACTCCTCTTCCGCTTCTCCTTCTGGCTCGCTCAGCGGTTCCACTTTGGGCTCATCTGAAACAAAAACAATAAAACTTTGGTCACATATTATAATATTGTAAGAGGGTTGGTGGACCCGCGACCCAGAGTTAGTTAAAGTTAATATTAATTTTATCTAAAGGCCACAGGTAATTTTTTTCTATGTTAAATTTTTTTCTTCCTTGTTCAACAATAAACGTGGCATTGCCATGATACCGCTCAACATAAAATACTAGAAAAGTTCATAAAAGACTAAACAAAACTAATCCACTAACCGGCAAGATCCGCAGTCACTTTTTCCTTTTTCTCTCTGGCCCGCGACAGGCTTTTCTTCCTCGGCCTTCCAAGCTTATTGACCACATCATTATTATGTCGTCTATTTTCCACCGCACTCAGCGTTTTCCGATCCGATTCGCTGTCCGACTGACCAGCCGCCTGCCGTGGCGTGACTTTATGCTCATTCTTGGCCCCTTTTGTATCCTTCTGCTGCTTTTTGGCACCACTAGTCTCATTCTCATTTTCTGTTTCAGACTCGCCTGACTCAGACGCGCTGCTGGCCGACGTGGACTCCGACGAAATCCTGCCCCTGCCGCCGCGGCGACGCGTCACACTGCTATCACTGCTCTGACTATTCTCTGCATCCGATCCGCCTGAAACATTCAAATTTAATAAACAAAAAAATGATAATATACTCATACATGTAGATGTAACGGGTCAAAATTTGGGGGGCCTAGGCGCTCTATGGCCAAATTTTGGGGACCCTCCCCCCACCTACCCTAAATTTTGCTCAAATTCTCGGTACCCTCCCCAAAAATGTTTGCAATTTTTGCCCAGAACGTTCAGCAAAAAATGTTTAATCTACCTAACACATTTCTGCTAAAAAACACTGTGATAAAAATTCATACCTGTTGAAGTTCTCCACTGCGAAAATTCAGCTTTACATGGCGGCTGTGGCGGACGCTGGACTACTTTTCTCTGAAAGCAAAAAACATAACACTCGCTTGCAATAAAAAAAAAACTATTAAACTACAGATGATTCGATGCAAAAATTGAATGTCAAACCACACTGATCAAATGCATTAGTGGCCTAAATTGCTAACACATTGGATTCAATCATTAATTCAAACACACTAGCTGTAATAACTTGACTTGACATAATAATGAACGTTTAAAAATAGACAGTTCTGATGAAATTTAAACGGTTTTTGCATTTTTGACTAAAAATTATTGTCAGAATTGCACTTTTTAGACTGAAAAGGGTCAAAACTGCGTCGGTCTAGCACAATTAGGTCAACAATTAGTACTGAGCCCGGGGAAATGAGGGTATAATCACGGCGGAGGGAGGGGTACCCAAAGTGTTTAAGCGGCTATCAAGAAAGGGAGGGGAGATCATACTGAAAAAGAAAGACAGCCAGTTATCAGAATGACCCAGGGTGATTCGAACCAACCATCTCTGGATCTGCAGACCAGCGCTCTACCGTTGAGCTACTGGGCCGATGATGAGCTGTCGTAAATCCCTTTAAGCACTCTAGGTCGTTAGGGGGCCTATCTTACTTCAAACTGCTGCTTGTCTGAGTACCGAGCAGTATGTATCTACCTTGAACGAGGGCAATTTTGGCAATGCTGCCCTGAGGCCAAGCCGGAAATCAGGGGAGAACAACTTGGCGATGCTTTCCGTTCGTGTCTCAACGGACGGGGCATCGGTCACGGAGGGAAGGACGGCTGTGGTCTTCAGCTAAAACAGAAAAATACGTCATGATGACCTATGACCAATCTTGAGGGGCAGGGTACCGATACTGACTGAGCTAACGTGTTTGAAGCCCAGCAGCTACTGGTTAGCACTGAGGAAGTTAATAAACTCATTATAACGTTAAATTTGTCTGGTCAAATTCTGACATACCCTTTTCTGCCAGATTTTTGGTCAACCATAAACTACGTATTTTTAAAACCAAAAAGATTTAAATGATTTAAATCAAATTAAATCGGTACCAAACATACTTCAGATATTTTGAAAAACATAACGGATAGTTTGAAATTTGGTTTGCGTATTTCTAAATATGACAGTGTCTACCACGCCAAACAAATCAATATTATGATAGCCCATTACTGTGCAAAATTATGCAAAAAAAATGTCTCAGCTTTGAGATAAGCCATCACATTCCATCTTATACGCTTGTTAATGCATGTTTAAAATTGGCCTTAGTCACCAGTCAAATAAATCTACAATAACCAAGGTTTCGCATACCCTATGATTGGACTGTTCCTTAGTCCACCAGGTGTCCAGACAGGGAAAAGCCAGTGACGCGATCATTTTCTTCTGCAGATCAGCTGCCAGCTTCAGCATCAGCTCGGAGACAAACGCGTCCAGCGTCCGATCGGTCAGAATGTCCGCCAAGCTGGGGGGCGGGGGCCGGTGCTCGTGGCCAGAGAAGGGGGGCGGGGGTGGGGGAGGGGGACAGAGACCAGCGGTCAGGGGGATATGAGGGGGGAACAGGACTGGATCGAAGCCGGGGGGAAAGTGGTAGGGGGGGCGATGGGGGGATACCTGAGAATTCACGTGTCCTGAGCTGATGGCGTTCCGATGATGCTTGTTTCCAGGGGGCGGGGGCCCCAGGGGAGGGGGGGCGCCCCCTGGTCCCAGACGGGGGTCGTGCATGAAGGGCGGCATCCCGCCCGCCCCTCCCATATAGGCCATGGTGGCAAAAGCTCCAAACATCTGGGCCATGCCCATGAGATCAGATCCCGGAGCGGGGGGCAGGCAGCCCGGTGCTCCAATATGATTGGCCACAGGGGAGGGGGCATAGTCACTGAAGCGACTGGGTCTACACCGGCGTGCCCCCCGATTATTGGGGGGTGGCCTGGACAGATTGCCAATTATTTGTCGGGGGGGCCGATGACGCGACACCAGTTTGGTGCCATATTCCGAGTCCGATCGGTCACTATTATTGTTCTCACTGTTGTCACTGTCGGACACAATTGGCTCAATGGCATTCAGTCGTTGTCTCATTTCTGCCATGGTAGCTGCGGTATTCGGCGACGAAGCTTCATGATTGCCCAACACACTCATCTGTTCACTCTCTTTTTTCACTGGCGCCACCTCACCTGACGGCAGCGACGTCGGTGTAGCGCCGCCAGTCCTTTTGCTGTCCATCAAATCCGCAATCCGCGAGTCCAAGCCCAAGCGCTGTTGGTCTCCGATCGGATCTTCAGCCGCCGATCCTCCACCGCTGCCCGAATCGCTAGCCGAATCAATCACAGTCATTTCCCCGGCGGCAATGGCTTCCTCCAGCATCGCTGACTGCGGACTGCAGCGGCGATTGGCAATTTCTCGCATGCGCTTATCGCAAATCAGTGGATCCACGGTCATTCGCCCGCAGTTTCGTCGTCGCTTCTCGTGTTTCAGTACTTTGCGCACTATCTCCTCCGCACCCGAGCCCAAGCCCGAGCCAGGAACATGAGTGGAATTTAATGCCTTCATCAACATTACCTGATCCTCTGATTCGGACGATTTGGATTTACTCGAGCGTTTCTTGTGTCGACTTTTCGAAGCAGACGATCGACTGAACTTTTCGTCGGAGCCTCGAAGCGATGGTGGCGGCAGGGACAACATTCTATCCGCACTGTTGGCCGATTGTCGATAGTTTGCATCCGGACTCTTAGAATGATGGTTGCTGTGACGCGGCGTAGCCAAGGACAGTTTATCAACAGCATTCTCCAGCTTGGCGGCCGAATTATGCACCAGATGATTTTTCTGCCGCGACGAGGAGCTATTTGACGTCGAGCGTTGTTTGCTCGACTGTCGTTTCGGCGAGCAGCTGCGTCGTTTCGAGCTTCGTCCACAATTTTTCGAGCTACTGACGCTGTCATCTCGATGTTTTCTGTGCTTGCTGGACGACCGTCCATGTTTCTTCTTGTCCGAACTGCTTTTCTTCGACTTTGACTTCGACTTGGCAGCCATAGCTCCGTCCGAGTCCCCGCCCCAGCCCGAATTACCACCGCCCGAATTCGTCTGTTCCTTCTGTTGTTGCTGCTGCTGGTCATTGGTTTGTGACTGATCCATAGGCTGATCATCCGATCCCGTCCGCCGCTTTCGATCAGTCTCGGGGGAACTATCGCCATCATCGGTCGTACTCGACGAGCTCGATAGTTCGCCCTCCTCCACATCACTGGCACACTTGGCCATTTTCGGCTTCTTCTTGCGTCTCTTTTTCTTCACCACTTCCTTGGCCTTCATCTTCGCTCTCGGAGCGTCTGCGTCCACTCGACCTGGACCACTGCTAGGGTGCTGACCAGCGGCCGACGATGACTGTTCATCTTCGGAGCTCTCAATGTCCGACCAGCCGGCCTGGGAAGATCGTTTCACCGAATTAGCCCGGTCGCCGCCGCTACCACTGTTCCCTCGGCCTCCACCTATATCTGCATATTGATTTGCACGAAAATCCACACGTGGCGACACAATTTTCCGGTTTGCATTCATTGTTTTAGGTTGTCCGGGCGGCGGCGGGGACTGAGAGTCAGAATCCCAGCCACTCTGGGGAGGTGGCCGATTGATGGGTGGCTGACCAGGAGGCGGTTTGGCTGGTTTCGCAGGAGGGGGCGCCCGCTCAGGCTCTGAATCTGATGAATTCCAGTTGCCCCCTTGTTGTTGGTCCATTGGTTTGGGAGATGGTTGGCTGGGGTTGCCCACAGGGGTTGCTGGTTTTGGTGGCGGGAGCCTGGCAGCCATTCGACCCCCGTCACTGTCACTTTCACTATCCCAGCCCCCCGTTTTCGGGCCAGTAGCCGAGGTAGGCTGTGGTGGACTGGCAATATCCGGTTTCCCTGTGGAGCTGCCTTCGTGAACCGATTTCTCCGGGCTGGCTTTGGGATCACTGCTTGCATTGCTAATAGATCGCGTCAGCCCTCCACCCCGATCTCGCTTATACTTCACGCCCGTTTGCCAGGAGCTCATGATAGCGCTGGGGGCGCTTCCGGCAGCGCCGGATGCTCCACCGGACCACGATGATTGTTGCGGAGAGTCGAAATCATCGCCCCCTCCGCCGCCACCAAACCGGCTTGACTTCCCGCCCTGATATGATCCGCCACCCCCAGCCCGACTGCTAAACGTATCCCCCTCTGTATCCGACGAGTCCCGATACCCCCCACCGCCACCGCGCCCCCCGCGATATCCCCCACCTCCGCGTCCTCTGAAGCCGCCACCCCCATCACCACGAGATCGCCAGCCCCGACCGCCGCGGCCCCCCCTTTCGCCAACAGGAAATCGATTGGCGCCCGTTCCCCTGCCGCCACGACCACGATAGCCCCCTCCGCCAGAGTCCTGATCATCATCCGAATTGTCGTAGTTGCGACTCTGCCAGCCCCCTCCTCTTCCACGGCGACCCCCACGACCGCGATATCCCCCGCCCCCTCCATCCTGATCATCATCAGACTGATCATTGTTACGGCTTTGCCAGCCCCCCCTTCCCCCGCGACCCCCTCCGCGCCCACGGTAGCCGCCGCCTCCTCCATCTTGATCATCATCAGACTGGTCGTAGGAGCGACTCTGCCAGCCCCCTCTGCCCCCACGACCCCCGCGATTCCCTCCACGCCCCCCGCCACCGACCTTAGCACCGAAGCTCATCTCCGCGCCACTGGACTGGCGTCTGGCAGGGGGAGCTGGCGCCGGTGGCGGGCTGTCTTCGTCACTGTCCCAGCCAGAGGCCGGTTTCCTCGGTGGCGGCGACCCGCTTGCGGAGCTCTTTGGGGCCGGTGGCACCGCAGCCTGCAAGCCAGGCGGTGCAGGCCGCTCTGGACTACTATCATCCTCGTCATCCCAGCCACCTTTGGCCTTCGCTGGACTCCGCTGTTGATTCACTGGTGCTCGCGGTAGAGCAGGCTGTTGCTGTTGAGGGGGCAACTGTTTTCCAGCCGACTGCTTCTGCTTAGGGGGGCCACTGTCATTACTGGACGAAGAGCTGCTGCTTTCTTCGTCACTCCATCGTCCCCCTCCCGACGCACTGGCCGGCGGCGGGGGTGGCACGAATTGCTGACTCGCCACTGACAGGGGTGGCGCAGGTTTCGGCTTGGACTTGGTCGCTTCGTCGTCACTGCTGCTCCAGCCGCCACCGGCACCCCCTGGGCCATCGCTATGGTCAGACGAGTCATCTCGGGGCGGGGGCGGCCCAGTTTTGGGGGGCGGGGGGGCAGTGGAATTCACCGGGCCGCGATGCTCCTGCCGTGGTTGTTCTTCGTCACTGTCGTCCCACGCAGTGCGTTCAGTGGGAGCAGCAGCGGAGACCGGCGTCACTGATTCGTCCATAGGCGTGGGATAGCTATTGGTCCCATAATCCCCAGCTCCAGCGCCGTAGCCTGACTGTCTCCGACTCTGAATCCCACCACCCCCGCCTCGCCAGGACCCCTGCTGTTGCCCAGCCCCATAGCCGTCATCGTTGTTGTTATGCCAGGACGAGCCCCCACCACGGCCCCCCTTTCCGCGACCAAACTGCCCCCCACGAGCCCCCCTGTTAGAACGGCCGCCGCCCCAACCATTGCTGCTGTTAGCACTGCCAGCCTCCCCATCCCCATAGGAATACCCACTGGCATTATTCCCATATCCACCAGCATACTGTGGTGCCGAGTTAGCCGACCATTGCTGCGTAGTGGGCGCTCTGTTATAGGAGCTGCCATCTTCTTGCACAGTGGCGCCTCCCGTTGACAAGCGGCGCGGATCACGGTTGGTCATAAACTGTACTTGCTGTGCTTGTTGTTGTGGATCATAATAGCCCATTGGTGGTTGCTGTGGCTGTTGTTGTTGTTGTTGCTGATAATTATACCATGCTTGTTGTTGCTGTTGTTGTTGATTAGCATAGCCCTGCGGTGCTGCAACTGGGGGTTGTTGCTGTTGCTGTTGTTGTTGTTGCATTGCCGGATACTGAAATGCATGTTGCTGGCTACCAGCCGTCGACGGTGTATGCGGCATTCGTATGGCATTGGGAGCTTCCCCAGCGACCCAATCCGGGGTCATGGGCGTAGTCTCAGGTGCCCCATGGGGGGCTAGATTATGGGGCAGTTGAGAGCTCCCATACGCAGGGGGCTGGGCTTGCATGTCCGCATTCGGATAGCCAGCTGTGGGGGGTCTGTGCTGCATGGCTGATGCACTGGTATAAGCTCGACTACGATCCACCATAGCCGGGGGTGCCCCATGCGGGGGTGGTCGATCGTCAGGGGGGGCATGGACGGCAGAATTTGGCGGCGGCCTGACGTCGGGGCGATGTGGGGGGTCCTCGGGCACTGAGCCCGTGGGCAGGGCACGAACGGGCGCCGGGGGCTTGCCAGAGACCATCTCGTCGAAAATGTATCGGATCTCACGACCTGCAACAAAACAGAATAGGATGCTCAAACCTGAGCTAAAGGTGTGGGGTCAGGTTATGCCAAAACGGGGCTTATATAATCAGTCTGTAACATTGTTTAAATAGGCGAGCTTTGGCCACATAAAACTAATAAAGACGTTTTTTACCAACTACGGAAAAATTATAAACTAGAAACAAAGCTCAACAATTGATTTTTCTTGAAGTATAATATATCACAATATTTTACTATTATTTTTTTAGAATTACGAGCACTGCTGAAAAGTTGCACAACTAGCATACCTCTAGGATCCGAGAAAACTTTCACAATCTGCCCCATAACCGATTGCCCATCGTATTTAGCGACACAGGTCGAAGCACCGCGCACAGTCTGAAACAACAGAAATCACTGCCGGAAAGGAAAAATAAAATAAATAAAAAAGCATAAAAATTCATCCCCGCTTAGCATTTATTTAACCATATTGTAGTTAAAAATTAAATAGGTTACGTTATTTGAAAAAACAGTTGAGTATATGTCTAACACAGGTCTGCTAGAGGTATAATTACATCTATATACAGCAACCTCCATTATATAGCAACCTCCATCATATTATATATACTCCATTGTTCTATCCAATAGCCAAAAAAGGCAAATAAACAAAACCAACCTTGAACACCACTCGGGCAAGCCCCAGGTGTTTTTTCTTGGACGGATGATAAAGGATTTGCACTTCGTCCACTTCGCCACACTTGCGACACAGACCCTCCAGAAAGGTTTTATCCGCGTTATCATTCAGCTGCAGCCAGCTCACCTCGCGAGGCGGTATGCTGCCCACCCACGCTTCGTCGATCTAAACAAAACACGCAAACTGGATATATAGAGTATATATAGACAAGACAAGAATTTATATACTACTTGAAATGTCACAAGAGAAGTAAAATTACAATAGTTTACAAAATTTCTTATTAAACTAGAATAACAGCAAAACCAAGCAAAAAACAAAAGCAATAGGTGCGAGTAAGCTCGTTACTCACGTAAAATCGGAAAGGAAAAGTCAAACTGAACGAGATCCCTGCACGGTCAAAAAAGTTGAGGTCAGACGGTGAAAACTGATAACACGGGCTTCTTCTATTGCTGAAAAAACTGCAAAATACAATACCTTGAAAGCTGGAATAGGGAGGTCCATGGCATCTGTCCTCGCCCAAAACCTGGGCATGCGAGTTCTGGGATCCGTCAGTTCGGTCACATTAAACGTTGCATTCTAGATAAACAAAAACACACACAAAATCGTTGCCAATGCATATCCATTTTTGGCTCGGGGCTTCTAATATCACTCTCGCTCATATATAATGTCTAATGAGTAGCTTGGTGGACAGGTGAATGGGTTCTGTTGTCTGTGTCTGATCATAGATTTATATAATGGGAAATCTATAAAGCGAGTGATTGGAAAATCGTTTGTCCCCGTTGTAGGACAGTTGTCCACAGTCGCACATTGTCTGGTTTGTCTTATCTGCCCTTAGATTCGGCTTCAGGGTTATATAAGCTGGGGGCCTGGCGGGGCTTAGGGCTTATGCATCCTCTTTTTCTTCTATGATCACCAATTTAAGATACCCGGTAATTATTGTACGAATTTGCGTTCACTCGTACCAACATATTCACTCGAGTACTTACACTAAATTATATACATTTGGGTGAGTACAAAGTTCTACAAAGATTTAATATTCACGTAGGATTATTAAAAAATTACACAACTCACCGGAGATACGCCGTCGCAGCGGTAAAATTTTCGAAGTCCCTTTTTCAGCACTGGATCCACCAGCAGCTTCCAGCTTCGGGCTTTGTCCGCCGCCATCCCCTGCGCCTTGCCAGGACCCACTTTACCAAGCTGATCAAATTCAGCCATTCTGACTGACTGAGTTTCGCTTTAGCAACTCATTAAATTCCGGTCTGAAACTTGCTACTTCAAAATTTTGTGTTTTTCTCAATTTCAAATTAACGCCATTTCTACAAGAAATTTGGGGTCAGGGTTAAATGCAGTTGCGGGGGGAGAATTAGTGGACCTATATATATATATTTTTTTAGTACAGCACCTTGGGAGAAGCATTTTCGCTTCAAGAACCCCTATTTCATTTTTGGGTTAAGTGCAGTTGGGGGGGGGGGATAGTGGACCTATTTTTTCGAGTAGAGCACCTTGGGGGAAGCATTTTTGCTTCAAGAACTCCTATTTCATTTTTTGGATTTTCGGTGATACGACCCCCCGAAATCTGAACCCACAGTGAGGGACGTTTTCGCAATTATTATAAAAATGCCCTTTCACCAAGGGCAGCAGTGTAGGTAGAATAGGAAAGTTGGCTGATCTACAGCGGAAAAATGCTAATAAGCTTGTCAAACACCCGGGACAAGTTTTGCAGCCGAATAGAGAAACTCAGCTTGCTAAATAAAGCGGACAAGAGTTGCGTCAGAATAGCAGTCGCCCTGCGACACGTTAGTGCTTTCTGCACCCTATTCGCGCGAATAATTAGGAAAAACATTTTCGACACTTACTAGCACTCAGGAGTTAAGTCAGGCGTATATATAGATTATAAAGTTATACTCTGCAGATATATACAGGTACCTATTTCATTTAAATTTCTCCATGCGCAATCTATTTTTGTTTTGTATATAGACATCTTTCCTAAAAATTACAAATGAGTAATGGCGTATTTCAACTTAACATTATATATATTATTATATAGACATTAACGACTAATATTCAATACGAATTACGAATCATAAAATGTTACAATACAACCGTATAACTCTAGTTAATACAAATAACTGCAGAATTTATATAAGCTTAAACTACATTTACATACGTAACAATAAAAATGAATGGCGATCAATTGATTATTATATTATGGATGAACAATTATTTCTTCTGGACATAGATAGCCTGCCTAGAAAATAACATCAAGAACCAATGAAGTATACGGCACTTTTCCGGCAACAGGCAGCTGATGATAATGGCTGGTTAATTCGCGCGAATAGGGTGCAGAAAGCACTAACGTGTCGCAGGGCGACTGCTATTCTGACGCAACTCTTGTCCGCTTTATTTAGCAAGCTGAGTTTTTTTTTTGGTGTTTTTTGTTTTTGTGTTGTTTTTTTTGTGTGGTTTATAAAATCCTCTATTCGGCTGCAGAAACTACAAAGAAAAAAGGAAGGGTATTTATTATTTTCCACTAACAGTAGGTACACAATTGGCCTTGTCGTATTTGTCATTATTTTGGGTTAATAATTAATATATACATTAATTTTGGTCAAAGTGACGTTATATTCGTGTTCGGCAACTCAAATTAACCCTTTTCACGGTTTTTCAAAAAAATTTAAAATATTCAAAAATTTGGTCAAATTGACCATTCTGGCACTTTGCCAGGGCTACGAAAGTGGACCAGTCAACACCACGCGTACCAAACAATATCATCAACTGACACCCCCGCGACTATGTATTAAGATGCACCAGAAATACAGAACGAGAGGTTATCCATAAACGCGTTATACATTGAGAAAATCATGAAATATCATCTTTTCAACGGTATCACAGGGGGTGCGCCAGTTCTGGCTACTACGTAAACCTGACAACAAATCCAATACCATGCTGGAATGCACAATGCATGGGTTTATATTCGAATACAAGACGGCAGACCTCCATCTATCACCGTTTTGGCTACACTGCCTACATATTTACTGTCTAGTACACACAGCCGTAGTTGACCACTGAGCACTATTTTGGATGAAAACAATAGTTTTTCGTCAAAATAACGTTATATTCCCGTTCAGCACCTCAAATTAACCTTTTCCACAGTTTATCAACAAAAATGACAAAATTCAAAAATTTGGTCAAATTGACCATTTTGGCACTTTGCCAGGGTTGTAGGGATGGAAGTCTCGGTTTTTTTTCCGAGACCGAGACCGAGACCGAGACCGAGACCACGAAACCGAGACTACCGAGACCGAGACCAAATTCCGAGACCACCAAAACCGAGACTTTGGGTCATTTTTTGCCATTTTTTTTACCTATTGATTTGATGAATTTTTACAAGTTTTTACGTAAATTTGCAAGACCATGGTCAGTCACCTTATTATATAACTAACAGCTATATACATACATCACGACAATTTTAGTTACATTCCTGGTTCTTTCTTCTTTTTGTGTGGGACCATGTGTTTTTGAATATTCTGAATTACCAATCATCTGCTAAAATATACCCAAGATAGAAAGGTTTTTTGGCTTGAAATTAGACCTGCACCTGCATTTCTGGGTATATACGCCAGTACGCCACTACTATTAAAGCAACAGTGTATATACTCAAACTGATACCGTAACCTTAGCAATGCAAAATCGCAGGTAGAAGTAAAAAAAATTTCGAAGCTGCACCCCCCCTTTTTGAAATCCTGGAACCGCCCCTGCCGTGACGCACTTTCATTCTTTACTTCTGGCGTGACCCCCATTTGAGTGGGTCCACTCAATCCCTTGGGACTAAATTTTAGTTGAAACTAGTCTTCCCATTTCATCTGATCTCCCGAACTACATGTGTCACCGCATGGTTTTAAGTAGTGCGTTATACTTTCACAGATTTTTGTTGAACTCATTTTAATTGGAATTTACAGTTAACTATGTGAAGGCACCAATTGGCATAAAAAAAGTTAACCAGCCAAACACGAATACTAAAGAATGAAATCAATCAGACAGACTCGAAAGATAGTATGAAGTAACAAACCTAATCACAAACATAGATTTTCGTTTGTGTACTGTGTTTACTGATAAACTAAACAACCACGGTAAAGTTGTTTTCGAAAAAAATTGACAGAATCTGACTGTTTTAAGTCTGAAATTTGGTGAAATGAAAACTTCCGAAAAAATTTTCCTGCTAAAAATATAAACCAAAAGGGGGACCACAGGAAAATTTTTCACAGATTTGAAAAACCGAGACCGGGTACAAACCGAGACTTTTCGACTACCGAGACCGAGACCGAGACCGAGACCGAGACTGGGCTAGTCTCGGGTTTTGACCGAGACCGAGACCGAGACCGAGACTTCCATCCCTACAGGGTTGCCAAATTGGAATAGCGCACGTGACGCGGACCAAACACTATCCACGAACACCCCTACGCCTGTATATTAATATGCAAGAGAAATACAGAACGAGCGGTTATCCATAAAAGCGTTATACATTGACAAAGTCATGAAAAACCATGTTTCCAAGGGTGTCAGAGGGGGGTGCACCAGTTCTGGCTACTAGGTAAATCTGACAGCAAAACTAATATCACGCTGCAATGCACAGTATATGGGTTTATATTCGCATACAAAACGACAGGCCTCCATCTATAACGGTTTTGGCTGTACTGCCCGTGAGTAGCCTAACCCCCTAATACACGTAAAATACCTTCCGGACCCCCTCCCTAGGCATACAGTGACACGATCGACTCCAAAAGGGGAGACGCACTACAACCCTACTACACTACCATGCATACAAGAGATCAGACTTGGGCTGTTTGCGTGACTTCTCAAAAGCTGGCGCCATTGAATTTTGGACTTTGCCATTTTTCGAGGCCCAAAAAAGGGCTTTTCCCCCTCCCAGCAGAGCCAAAACGGCAAAAGCTCAGAATAAAATCCTTATGATGACACTATTGCCGACCAAAACAAATGAAAAAAACATAAAAAAGTGCCTCACCAATAAGGATTTCTTGAGTTATGGCGCCGGGAAAAAAAAAGACGGAAAAATCCGAGTTTGCGGAAGGCGATTTTTCATATCTCGAGTAATACCCAACCGATTTGCCTGAAATTTGGCCAGCATGTACCCTACCCCTAGGCACGTGCACACACCAAATTAAAACCAGTTTGCTTGCATAAATTTTTAGTTATTAAAAAAAATAATTTTGAAATTCTGCAATGTGGAGTGTCGTTCCTATTCTAGGGTTAGGCGCTATCGCGCCTACCCTGATTTTTTCAGAAGCCCTTATTTTTCTCGTTCCAAACGTGCTTAAATAGAGTCAAAATAATGTTTACAATTTTTTAGAACCAATACAAAGGCTCTTGAAGTCTTGGACCCCATTTCGTCAGAAAAAATGGACCAAATTTACGAGAAACGCCCAATTTTTGACCGAATTCACACTTGGCCTTAATTTAGGCTTGGGCTTAGGCTTACGGCTTAGGCTTAGTATCTGGCTTAGGTTTAGGTTCAGGCTTAGGCTCAGGCTTAGGTACTAAAAAATAGAAAGTTTCTGGAAAAATCCTGCCAGCTTAGCCTACAGAATCCTGCTAGCTAAGCCTAGATGATGCCTTAAAACATCATAACGCACTCAAAACTATCTAAAAACAAGGATTATAGCCATTTCGGCTTCAAACTTTGGCCTGCGTTCACTTCCCAAAATACTGAAAATGCAATTTTCAAGGCGTCATAGCTCAGAAAATACAAATTTGTGGATAGAGGTTCTATTACAATAAATGTTTCCCTTGAGGTGCCTTACTCCAAAAAATAGGTCCACTATATCCCCCCCCCAACTGCACTTGATCCCATTTTTTGATTTCCTGAGACACGACCCCCCAAAATCTTAACCCTCAGTGAGGGACATTTTCGCAATTTTTTTCCAAAACCCATATTTTCTCCGTTCTAAACCTTTTTAAATGGAGTCGTACTCACAGATGTACATGGGGGGGGTCTGGGGGGGGGGGGCAAGCCCCCCCCCCAGATTTGAAATTCCGGGACAAGCCCCCCCTCAGATTTGACCAGTCGGGACAAGCCCCCCTCTCTGAAACCCCAAAATCGCTTGAGATCGCCGTAAAATGCTTCAAAAAATGACCAAAAAACGAAAAAATCGATAAAAATATCGGAATTTCGCAAAAATTTCCCATTTTTAGGCAAAAATTGGAAATTTTCGCGTTTTTGGGGCAAAATATCGGGACAAGCCCCCCCTAAAATGTCGAAAATTTCGGGACAAGCCCCCCCCAAACCGAGACCCCGTGTACATGTATGGTCGTACTAACTACTAAAGTTTACAATTTTTTTTGAATCAAAACGAAGGCACGTTGACCCTGTTCCTTCCGAAAAATTCCGAAATCACCAGAATCGTCCAATTTTTGACCAAATTCAAACTGAACCCCAATTTAGGCTTGGGGGCGACAATTCACTTTTCATAAAATTCACCTTTGACCACTCATAAACGCGTTACAAACACCAAAATTACTACAGCACAAAGTTGCAGAGGGCTGGGGGCGGCAGCCCTCAGAAGAAAACGGGAGAATTTTAGATTTTTAAACCTCATTTTGTCAATTGGAGACGTATATATCTGAAATTTTTGTCAGTCGCGCTAAAAAAAACCAAAGGGGGCGGGGGACCCGGTGCAACTGAAGAATAGGGGGAAAAATTCCATTTGAACTTTTCATTGCCGAAAAACATCATTTTATACGTTTTTCAGTGCGCTGAGTTCATTTTTAGCACTTTTGAAGCGAAAAAACGTTGATTTATGGCTTTTCGAAAAAATTCAAATTTTGTCGAAAATCATCATTTTTCGACATATTGGGAGGAATTGTCGAAAATTATCATTAATACAGTCGTATAATTCAGTCTTGAATTTGATCATCATAAAGTAACACATAATAGTATATTTAATTCAGCTTTGTTTGCAACATATTCTGCTCAATTTTGCCAAAAGAGTTCAATTTTCCTAACTATAAAATAGGCGAAATACACGTCGTCAAACTGAGCTCATATATATATCGAAAGTTTTTGTTTCTTTTTGGGTAGACAATAAAATAATTACATTTTCCAAGAAAAAATAGCCATCTTTAGTCATAAGTACCAATTTTTAATAAATTCAAATACCATAAATACTAATTCAAAATGTCACTGATGCTCAGCATCAAGCTGGCACTGACAGTCAACTTAGGCGCAAAAGTTCAGCTTTATTTATGATTCCACAGTAGCAAGTGCGTTTTTATATATTTGATGCACGCAACAAAGACTAATCCCTTGCTCACCCAAATACTAAGCCTAAGCCTACGCACTAAGCCTCAGCACTAAGCCCAAGCCTGAGCTCTGCGTCTGAGCGCTAAGCCTAAGCACTAAGCCTAAGCCTGAGGCCTAATTTGAAGAAAGAAAAAACCTGCCAAGCATCAGAAATGACTTTACCGCACGAAAAAACCGCAAATAGCTTCATATTTTGAAAAAATTCCCAGCTATTGCCCGAAATTTGTACAGAATCTTACTTGTGCTGTAACGCTTCTATTAGCCTGATCCTGGTAGCTTCAGAAAAAGTTTTGTAACTTTTCAAAGCCTGAACCGATTTACAAAATTTTTACAGCATTTAGTAGCTTAGAAGTTATTCTTTCAATCGTAGCAGCAGATTTTCATTTGATTCAGTATTTTTGCCTAAATCCAATTTTGCGCAAAAAAATTCATGTAAAGTTTAATTTTTGGACAAAGTTTGATTTCCAGCTAAAACTTACATCCTATCAACTTCTCACCTAGCCTATTCAAAAGAGCGTTCAATTTTAACCCCCCCCCCCTAGGTTTGGGAGATATAGGGGGTCTCCGGATCATTAGTCGAAAAAATGCCGTTTTTCCGACTTATTCCACCCCTAAGGGTTTTAACACCAATAATTTCACTCTAGATTTTTATTAAAGGGGCGACAGCTATTTTGGGGGCAAGAGATCAGATTGGGGGCTCGGCTGACGATGGGGGTTCTATATTTTTATTAAAAGATGGGGTGGGAGGCACGTGGCAGCCGAAAATAATTTTTCCCCCAATTCTTCAGTTTGACCGACCCTTGTTGACAAGTTCTTCAGGTTCGACCAAAAGGGTGCAATACTGCAATTAACCCAATATTTTGATGAAAAATTCAAATGTTTGAGGAATTTGAGGAACATTTCGAAATTTGAGGGCAATTTGAGGAATTTTACCAATTTGAGGACCTATCACATCTCTGCAACTGTCAATCGATATCCCACATTCTGCGCAGGTTACTAATAATTACTACCTCCGTTACGGAATTTATGCCAAAAATCGAAATTTTCAGGAATAATCCTGCCAGCTTAGCCCAGAGAATCCTGCCAGCTAAGCCTAAACGATGCCTTAGAACATCATAACCAGTGGCGTAGCCAGGGGGGGGCCCAGGGGGCCCGGGCCCCCCCTCAGCGATTTTGGCCCCCCCTGGGAGCCAAGGGCCGAACCCCCCTTTTGTCTAACTCATAAGAAAATTTCAAAAATTTCCAATATATATATACGCTTCCAATTGACGAAATTTGGCCTAAAATTAAAAAATTTCTCAAATTTTTCTGGGTGCTGCCGCCCCCAGACCCCTGCAACTCCGTAGTTTATTCGGTTCCTTGTTATGATCTTTTATTATTAAAACCTTGTATGTGTGAGAGCATTATGCAGCACCTACTTTTGCAGCAGTTCGTTCGCTACGCTTGCTGATGTGACGGTCTTACCGGCCTTTGGTTTTAAATGCCTCGCTAGCCAAAATTTCTGATATATCTGATTTTGGTTTCTGAGCTCTATTTTTTGAAAATTTAAAAGTATATATATATTATTTTTTGACAGTTATATATATATGCTGTTATATATATATACGTGTAAGCATACATGTAACAGCACCGAAAGTTTGGGTACCCCTCCCCGGCTTGGTGGGACCCCCCCTCCGCTGCGTCAACTCATTTTGACCCCCCTCCCTCGCTCCCTCCCCAAATGACGCAATTTTTACCTTTTTTGACCAAAAAACACCGATATTGACATTTTTTGGCCAAAATTTCGGTAAAAATCGCTTAAATTTTACGAAAAATGAGAATTTTTTCAATTTTGGCTAACATTTTACTACCACCTAGACCCTCTCCCCTCTTTTCCCGCTGACGGGAACCCCCCTCCCTCCCCCGCGACCGAATTTTGGGGGGAGGGTCTTTCCCGCCATCCCCCCAACTACATGTATGCGTGTAAGTTTTTGCAGTAGGGATTCACAAAATGGCGTATCCATTAGGATTAGGAAAAAAAAGAAACTGTTGCTGAAATAGCTTTTTCACTGCAAATTTTATTTCATAATTTTAAAAAAGCGCTAGCTTCTGGGGGCTGCCGCCCCCAGACCCCCGCGATCATTCTATTGTCTTGGCCAAGTGCCGCTTGAAATTAAGTTTTCAATGCAAATTTTATTTCACAATTTTAAAAAAGGGCTAGCTTCTGGGGGCTACCGCCCCCAGACCCCCGCGATTACTCTACTTTCTTGGCCAAGTGTGGCTTGAAATTAAGTTTTCAATGCAAATTTTATTTTAAAATTTTAAAAAAGCGCTAGCTTCTGGGTGCTACCGCCCCCAGACCGCCGCGATCATTCTACTTTCTTGGCCAAGCAGTGGCGTATCCAGGGGGGGCTAGGGGGACATCAGCCCCCCCTTCGCGACTTTAGCCCCCCCCCCCCCTTCTCGATTTCAGCCCCCCCCCCTTTTTTCACTTTTTTTCCTATGGTCTTCTTTGGTTTTATGACACCGCTGAAAAAATTTTCCGGCACGTTCCCAAATGACTAAAATTACACTGAAATTTCAAAAATTTTCCAACATTTTCTTTCGAGGGGATCTCGCCCCTAATTCATTACTGCTCTAATGTATATACATGACTTATATCTGCTATGGTGTATTAATAATGAGTAATGCTGACAACTACTATTGGTATTTAGTTTATATTTTGTGTGGCTTTTAATTAAAAACCGTGTGGTGGGTGGAGTGAAGGACGAACGTCTAAGGACAGCCCTTGTCACCCATGGTTTTTCTTCAATTTTTCCTGTATACAACGTATTTTTCAGGTTTGCTAGTACCCCATGAGCCGATTTTTCGTGCTCTTTTCATATAAATAGATTAAAAGTTTGAAATATTTGACATAATCTGACTCTGAACAGACCGCTGCTACAACTATGATTTCACGACAAGTGTTGCTTAGAATTGGTTTTTCTATGCAATTATTATTTCAAAATTCTAAAAATACTCCAGCTTCTGCGGGGGGGCTGCCAAACCCAGACCCCTGCAACCACTCTTTTTTTACGACCAGTGTTGCTCAGAATTGCTTTTTCAATGCAAATTTTATTTCAAAATTCTAAAAAAGCTTTAGCTTCTGGGGGCTGCCACCCCCAGACCCCTGCAAAAACTATGATTTCACAACAAGTGTTGCTTAGAAATGCTTTTTCAATGCAAATTTTATTTCAAAATTCTAAAAAAGCTTCAGCTTCTGGGGGCTGCCGCCCCCAGACCCCTGCAACCACTTTGATTTCACAACAAGTGTTGCTTAGAATTGCTTTTTCAATGCAAATTTTAATTCAAAATTTTGAAAAAGCCCCAGCTTCTGGGGGCTACCGCCCCCAGACCCCTGCAACCACTATGATTTCACGACAACTGTTGCTTAGAAAAGGTTTTTCAATGCAAATTTTATTTCAAAATTCTAAAACAGTTCCAGCTTCTGGGGGCTGCCGCCCCCAGACCCCTGCAACCACTATGATTGCACGACATGTTGGGTATATAAAACTTCTTTGCAATATCAATGAAATCAGTAAAAAAATTTTAAAAAGCTGAACTTTCTGCAGACTGCCGCGGACTGCGTGTGCGTGTTCACCCCCCCCCCCCCCCCCCCCGGTCGTCGACCATCAGTTCAGCCCCCCCTTCGCGAAATCCTGGGTACGCTACTGTGGCCAAGTGTGGCTTCAAATTAAGTTTTCAATGCAAATTTTGTTTCAAAATTTTAAAAAAGCGCTAGCTTCTGGGGGCTGCCGCCCCCAGACCCCCGCGTTCATTCTATTTTCTTGGCCAAGTGTGGCTTGAATTAAATTTTCAATGCAAAGTTTAAACGCTTAAGTTTAAGTTTAAAACAGCGCTAGCTGAGACTTAGACCCATATATATCTGGGCCCCCCCTCAGCAAAATCCTGGCTACGCTACTGATCATAACGCACTCAAAACTACCAAAAAACAAAGATTATAGCAATTTTTGGCTTCAAACTTGGGCCTACGTTCAGTTTGGCTTCAAACTTGGGCCTACGTTCACTTCCAAAAACACTCAAAATGCACAACACAACAAAAAGTAGTAAACTGGAGAAATAAACTGGAAAGGCAGGAGAGGACCGGTCACGTAACCCCCCCCCCGCCCGTTCACGAAACAATTATATATACATTCAAGTCTAAACTTGTGATAGCATTAGAAAAGCTGTGTGCATTTGATTTCGTATAATTTTCAGGTAAAAAAACACTAGCAGCTGTGTTTTACTTAAGGGGGCGCTCCGGGAATCAAGGATTTGGGTTGTATTTTTTTAAAACAGCAAAAATAACCTGTCATTCTTGAAGAAAAGTTGTCCTGTTTTCGAAAGTTGGTGTTGATGTTATTTCGAAAGTTTTGATGTGTATATCTTCAAAACAAAAAATTTGGCAAAAAACTGATTTTATTTAACTTTCTTGAAGCTCTCCTTCTCGCAAGGCTATGTGTGTGTGCGTGCACAGGAAAACCAGTGATCCGAATTTTCTCTAACACACCGTCTTACACTTCGGAGGTAATTCGGAGGTTATTGGGAGCTTTTTATAGATACTTCGTAGCGTTTTCGGACAACGATAACGTGAAACAGTTTTCATAAATTGGAATTTATTTAAGACAAGATTTGGGTTAAATGCAGTTGGGGGGGGGGGGGGAAATAGTGGACCTATTTTTTTGAGTAGAGCACCTTGGGGGAAGCATTTTTGCTTCAAGAACCCCTATTTCATTTTTTGGATTTTCTGAGATATGACCCCCCGAAATCTGAACCCTCAGTGAGGGACGTTTTACAATTTTTTTCCGACGCCCTTGATTTTTGCGTTCTAATCGTGTCTAAATGGTGTCAGATTATTGTTTACAATTTTTTAGAATCAAAACAAAGGCTCTTTGACCGGGTTCCAGCCGAAAAATTGGCCGAATTCGCCAGAAACGTCCAATTTTTGACCAAATTCAAACTGGACCTTAATTTAGGCTTGGGCTTAGGCTTAGGCTTAGGGCTTAGGCTTAGTATGAGGCTTAGGCTTAGTATCAGGCTTAGGCTTAGGCTTAGGTTCAGGCTTAGGCTTAGGCTCAGGCTTAGGCAAAAATCGAAATTTTCAGAAAAAATCCTGCCAGCTTAGCCTAGAGAATCCTGCCAACTAAGCCTAGACGATGCCTTAAAACATCATAACGCACTCAAAACTATCCAAAAACAAAGATTATAGCCAATTTTGGCTTTGAACTTTGGCCTACGTTCACGTCCAAAAACACTGAAAATGCAATTTTCAAGAGGTCATAGCTCAGAAAATCCAAATTTGTGGATAGGGGTTCTATTACAAAAAATGCTTCCCCCAAGGTGCTCTACTCCAAAAAATAGGTCCACTGTTCCCCCCCCCACCCAACTGCACTTGATCCCAAGATTTAGACAAAATTCGGACACTTTTAATGTCTTAATTTTCTGTGAAAACCCTCCGAAAATGATTCCTTGAAATTAAGACAAATTTAAGACATTTTAAAAGAAAATTAAGATGTCCAAAAATCATCTTAAATTTACCCCATTTCTGTCTAATAGGTTTTATAGCCTTTTTATAGAAAAATAATACATCTTAAAAATGTCCGAATTTTGTCTTAAATAAATTCCAATTTTTGAGAATAGTTTCAGTTTTCGGACAAAATTTAGACATCCGAATAACCAATTAAACTGTCCGAAACCGCTACGAAATACGTATAAAAAGCTCCTAATAACCTCCGAAATACCTCCGAAGTGTAAGACGGGTGATTTAGAGAAAATTCGGATTAACCGGTTTTCCTGTGCGTGCGAGTGCGGTTTCAAAAATACTCAAATTTAGGCTGTTTTGGACTTAGGCTTAGGGTTAGGCTTAGTCACAGAGTCCCTATTAAGCATAGGTTATGCTTAGGCTGAGGCATAGGCTTAGTTTTAGAATTTTTAAATTTATATGTTTATGTGATTTAACCCATTTGATTCAGACTTGAATGTCATCCTATTGGAACGGCGCAGTAAATTTAGCTTCACGGATTCTGCGGTTCCGAAAACGGAAACAAAGCGACGCTGACGAGAGCTGTAACGTGCGACCGGCAAAAGTTAGTCGGTTGGAGTCATTCAGTTTTGCGGAACAACCTCCAAGTGGCCATTCTGTTTGAGGAACCTGCTTGAGATAAGTGAAAAAAATAATTCACCATCAATCGACTACTACTCACTCATTGTATCATCAATGGTCGCGACAAGAAAAGCTTCTACTCCCACAGGCCCACCTCTATGCAAGGCGTGTCAGAAACACGTAGGTGCTTCGGATTGGACTGTTGCTTGCGATCGCTGTACGGCCAAATACCACTACCGATGTGCTGGATTTGAAGATAGCACCTTCAAATCTTACACGAAGCTGCAATCGCTGGGTTTGGTGCTTCATTATTGTGCTGAATGCAAAGTTGATGTCGCAAACTTGGACACTCGCGTCTTGGAATTAGAGACCAAGGGTTCCGGTTCTAACTATTTCTGCCCCGACGATCGCTTTGCTGCAATTGAAAAGGAGCTAAATGCTTTAACGAAATCGGTTGGTCAGCTCATCAGCAATGGGGGCTCAGATGAAGCTTTGTCATCTCACACTCCACGGCTGCCAATGTCATACGCTAGTGCCGCAAGTAAAGGAGTCACATCCAATGCTCGCGTCTTCACGATGGCTGATTTTCATCAAGTGCAGGAGGAAGAAAAGCAACGGCGTAGTCTTGTAGTCGCTGGCCTGCCTGAAAAAGGAGACGACTTTGCTTCGATTGAACGATTGTGCAAGTTTCTGGATCCTTCTGCAGTAGTCTGCGAGGTCTATCGTATGGGCCGTCTGAATAAGCCAGAAGCTGATAGTGCGCCTAAACCTCGCCTGGTCAAGGTTCACCTTCCATCTTCATCGGTAGCCCGATCCGTGCTTGCTGAGGCTCCCCGACTAAAAGGCGTCCAAGAATTCACTGGAGTGTACGTTCGACGCTCCATGTCTATGGAAGAAAGAAAAACGCTTGCTCATTTGCGAGACAAGTGTCGCGAACTAAATAAGTCCGAAGAAGAAATCGGTTCGAGCACTCATTATGTTGTGATCAATGAAAAACTGGTTCGATTTACCGGATGCAGTGTGGATGAAAATGGTCGATCTTTTGGTGGCACGAGGGACAAAAGCTTTGTTTACTCCAACGAAGCTGCACTAACCACTGATGTGCATAGCCTTGCGCGAAGGAAAGCCACGTTCAACTTTCAAACAAATTCAGCAAGTAAGCCAGTGCATCAACGATTTTCGAGGTTTTGTAAACCTTCGCTCCCGAGTTAATATTGGTCTTAGTTTAAAATTAAAACAAATTTATTGCGATTTGTGCAAACAATTTGCAAATAAAACTTATTTTTAGACGCATCAGGCTCAAATATAGGTAGTGTGAATTCAAAACCATCTTTTCGACATTTGATTACAAATTACTGGTGCGGTGTTTTTCTCCAAAATTTTGCAAAATAATAGCCTTTAGCTCTGCGCAGAAGAACTATTTCTTATTTTTTTTAAATTTACTTTAGAAAATTTTTTATTTGAATTTTACTGCTCTGAGCTCGACTTCAAAAGCGCATAATGGCAATTTTTTTCAAAACCCATTACGATTGCTAAAAACCGTTCAACGTTCAAACGTTCAACTAGAGAAGCACAAAATCTACACGTTGATATATAACTTATGACTATTTATAAGGTTTGAGCAGAGTTATCGTTTGCTGAAAATTTGCTCACGTTCGGTCTTCTGAGTCACGTGACATAATCACGTGATCTGAAACTTTGCCGCAAGCGTTCTTTCATACCATACTACGTATTTGTATGGTAAAGTTTTAAATTTTGTACCATTTTTATAAGTTCTGAGGTAACCCCCGATTCCCGAAGCGCTCCCTTATACATACTTAAAAATTTTCGGTGTTTTATTGAGTTTGGTGTACTTTTTTGTAAAATAAAGCAGTAATTTCTGTATGATGCTGAAATAAAATGCGTGTGAGTAGTACTCAATTTAATTGTTAATCTCTGAGCTTTTTCTCTTGCAGAAATTTTTCGCTAAACTTAAATTATACTTGAATGTCAATGCCTGGCTTTTCATTTAAGCTCGTGTTTTCGTCTTATTGTCTTGTCTGGCGTATCTTTTTGAGCATCATTTTTGTGCGAGACATCGGTGAACTGCTTCAATAAACTCACAGGCCCAAGATTTGTTTGGGCTACATAATGCACTAATGAATGCACGTATAATTTCATTACGAATCACCTGATTCTGCAGCAAATTTGTCACAATTGTGCGCCCGTGAGTTTATTAAGACAGGTTCCTAATCACAAAGACTATAATGCAATTACAGCTAACCCACTTTTTATTTCATTAGATTAGTAGGATTTACCATCCCTTTTTCGTGTTTCTTCTATTGGCCAGAATCAGCCGGGAAAACCCGCATGTGCTATGACCAGGGAGGATTTGAACCACCCATCGCTAGCAGAACGCTCTACCAAACCAACTGAGCTCGCTGGCCTATTGGTGTTTATAGTAATTTCTGTTTATATAGTGATGCTAATCTTGGATAGCGTTTATAGCACCTGAGGGTGCGAGTTGCGCTATTTATTCGCTATTTTCTGCTATTTTAAGCTAATTTTTGACGACTTTTCTACTTTTTACTACGTAAGCGATCACTGAATAAACAAAAAAATTTAAAATTAAGTAGAACACGGCTCACTTCTGGTCATGCGTAGCGTGAGAGTAGTACTCTTGGTAATGGGTAACGAACTAAAGTAAGCAACACAAAAAAGCGAGATTATTGGGGATATAAGAGCTATAGAATTTGCTATAAGCGTTATAAGTATTTGCGCTTCAGTGCTTTCTGTGAGTGATATTTGCGCTCTATGCTAATCCAGAGATGGGTGGCTCGAATCCCCCTTTATGTTATTTTTACCCCACAGCCCGGAATCTGAAACTCATTGAACCCTTATAAATTGTACCACTTGAGTACTTGACTCAACATGACCTTACAACTTCAGAAATATATATTTTTAAAAAATAAAAAAAGCAAAAATTTATAAAATTTATTTGCAACATTTTTAATTTCTACGGAATGGAGGCACCGGGAATCGAACCCTGGCCGTCTGCTTCGAAGTCAAGCATGCTAACCAAACCACTGCAACACAGCCCCCGAGTCTCATAGGCCCTAATTCTTATTTACAACAGGGTCCTCCCTTCGAACATCGTTGCGACCCTGCAACGATACTCGGTTGATACTCATGCTCCCGGGGCGAACCCGATGCCTCAAGGGCGGAGCACATTCACACGTAGGCCTGCAAGCCTACTTCAATCACACCACATTCAGGGTGTCTTGGCTTACCCGCAACCACAGGGTTTCTTTATCGACCCAGAACGATTCTCAATCAATACCGAGGGTTTTAACCGGCTCACCCTTAACCGCAACCGAGAGTTTTCGCAGGTTCACCCCTGACCGAAACCGAGAATTTTCTCCGGTTCACGCTTAACCGAGGGACCACATAGGGACAGACTATGTACACAGTCACACTGCACACAGCGCGAGTACCGTAAGAGTTGAAGTGCCAACCACAGTCCAGGGCATGGGGCTCCTAACCAACCTCCGAAGACGGCTCGGGGACAAGGCTGTCCTGAGGACCCTATCCTCTCTGTCTTGTCACGGTCGCCAATATCTTGAAAGAAAGAGGAGGCCCCAATTTAGAAAGAATGAAAGAAATGGAGGAGCCGGGAATCGAACCCGGGCTGCCTGCTTCGAAGTCAAGCATGCTACCACTACACCACCGCCACCGAGTCTCATAGGCGCTAATTCTCATTTACAATATCAGCAGCTATACGCCTGAGAACAAATTTTTACCTGAAAAAGTGGCGGCAGATTGTCGCCGGGTTTTGTAGGTTGTACGGTTACGTTAGAGACTTGGGAGAGTCTCCCCCACATCTGAGGTCATACTTTGCGAGGGGTCTTCTCACGTTTGAGACCTAATGGTGGGGGGCTACCCCATTACAACTAGATGAGGCCTATGTTTTCATTAGTGGAGTGTGCCCCTCCAACAGTTGTGGCCTGCGCTCAAGCTGGGGGCCAAAAAAGTGGGATACCTACTATTCATATTAAGAACTTATGGTGTCACCGATACGCCCCATGAAGCATTACTGGAAGTGTCATAGGCCTCTAACACAAGCCACCCACCCACAAATACCTACACACAACACAATGATACGTGGAAAAGCGGGTAATTTAATATTGAAGCGTTATTTTTGAAAAATGAGAAAAGAACATACTTTCCCCACTATGGCTCGTACACTTTGACTTGGTCGATGCAGGTTCATCTAGCCACAGACAAGTACAGTGTCATGGTAACATTGAAACATGCCCAGTAGCAAAAACCAGAAAAAACTTACTTGAATACTTAAATTACTAAAATTTCGAATACTTAAACTTAAACTTAAATTAAAATTAAGGCCGTAACTTAAACTTAAACTTTATCGTTTTTCAAAATGAGACCTTAAACTTAAACTTAATTAAAATCGAGGGACGAACTTAAACTTAAGCTTAAACTTAAATGAATGAGGGCATACTTTTAAAGCCTAGTGAGTACAAACGCAAATTTTCGGTTTGTAATTTTAAAATTTTGGATCAACGAGGGTAATTAAAATATAGCACAAAAATGCACCTTGTTGCCATCGAGCAGTCGCAAAATTTGATTTTTAGCAAATCAATAGGATTTAAGAAATTTAACTAAATTGTTAAAATTTGTTTTCGAAAATAGTGATTTTAGTGTTTTTCAATATATTGTAAAGCCTAGTTCATAGTAGTGCGGAACTGTCCGTAGTTGTCCGTGTCCGAGTCTGTGTCCGTGTCCGGAAGGTTGTCCGTAACATTTGTCTACGGACATTCTACGGACAGGGCGTATGTATATAAAATAACACCAACACCTTTTGCTGTGCAGCAGACGAGTGTGAGCGCAAGTTTTGAAAAATCAATAAAAACGTTCTGCACACATAAAAAGCTAGTTGTTGAGCTGAAATTACGACAAATTTCACATTATTTTACTATGCGCGGAGGAATTTTATGTGCTCGCACGTTCACGTAACTATAAGGCAAAAATCTGATTGGATAATTCCTTACGGACACGGACAAAAGTTGAACTGAATTCAATTTGACTTCCGGACATCCGGACAGCCTTTACGGACACTCACGGACAAGTTCTTACGGACTCCGGACAACAGTGAATGAAACTACTCTTACGGACACGGACCCGGACACGGACACGGACTCGGACACGGACAGCCCTTACGGACAACTATGAACCGGGCTTTAAGGACACAAAAATAAAAAACTAAAGCTTATTGCGACTGCATACTGTAGTCATATGTTCGGTCATTGTACGAACTGTTACTCTGCAGTACTGTCAGCAGATTTCTCATTAAAAATTGTTCTGTGACCGCCTGCTCCTTACATTTGATGTCAAGCGTGTTTTCGATGGCGAATCCGGGTCCTAACGCTGCGGATGGCGCGCAATTTCTGGCTTTGGGCCCACAACCGGAACCCTACAATGGATCATCGTCTTTTTGATGTTGGGCAGAATATTTTGACTGTTGTATTCGCCTTAATCGGTGGTCACCTGCAGATGTTCGGGACTGGCTTTTGGTGTCCTTACGTGGCCATGCGAGGCAGGTGTACAAGGGGTTGCCTGCGGAGGTTAGAGAGCGGGGATGGGAGAACGTGGACGGTGACCCGGGTACTCGGCAGTCCTTAGTGCCCCATTTCGACCCTCCGGCTAGGCGGCTTCTGCACGAGGGTGAAAATCAATTGATTCTATTTATTTATTCGTCCGTTTATTCTACGCTCTAAAGTGCGCGCGAGGCGTGGCCCTCCGACCGGTGTGCCACCAGTGCGGTGGACGGGGTCATGTCCGCCGGGATTGTGTTAGTCTACCTTAAAACGGGTAGTGGCCGGCGTGTCTACGTCGGGGACGTCGGGCCGCTACAAAGAGTTTTAATAAAGGTGTTTCTGGACAATTTTTCGACATCCTAGATATTGATGAGGTCTGTCCAGAGGTTTGCGCTAACGTGAATGACTGCTATGTAAACTTTTTGGTTGATTCTGGGGCTACGGTGTCTAGTGCGACAAGATATCTGTGCTCAAATTGGTGTAGTCCCTAAAACTATTGTTACGGGTTACGGGTAGCCAACGGTGCAGTAATCGAAACTATTGATACTGTTGAACTGATTCTGAATTTTGAGGGAGTATGCACAAAGCACAACTTTTTACCAATTTTTGGCCTGAATCGAGAAGCGATTCTAGGTATAGACTTTTTGAGGTCGCAGAACTGCGTGCTAGATGGAAAACGCAAAATGCTCTAACTGCAGCATGGCAATGTGATTAAGTTTGCTAACTCTGTCAGCTCAGTCAGCCAGTTGAACATGTGCTACAGACAGAGTACACTAGTATAGAGCCATTCAGCAAGAAACTAGTTTGGGGTGAACTGTTATCTAAAAATGGTAGGTTTGGTTCGTGCTATTTGGAATCAAATCCAAAGTTCAGCATAAAGCCTGATGGCGGCCTGATTTTCGATAAAGTCGTCAGTCCGGTGGAAAATAAAGTACCAGTAATGCTGCACAATCTTACTCCGTACACAAAGCGGGTCCGCACTGGAACCAGAATAGCCTTTGTGTCCAAATTGGTTGACGCAGTTGATGCAGACGCATTAGTGGAACTACACGAATGTGCCGTTAATGAAGTCAGTGTTCTACAGCCTTGCTTCACGGACGAACAGAAAGAAGCAAAATTACGGCAAATGGTGGATTTGTCGCACGTGGAATGCGATAGTGAAAGACAGAAAATGTGGAGTCTGTTGCTGGAATTTAAAGACATCTTCGCATACCACGATACGGACTATGGACGCTGTTCGACTGTCAAGCACAGCATAGATGTGCCAATTAAAAGGAAAATGCGACCTATTTCTTTCCACGAGGGTGAAAAGATAAAGAAATTAAGCGATGATTTGCTCGGTACTGGTGTGACACTGAGAATCTAGCTCGCCATGGGCATTTCAAATTCTTCTGGTGCCAAAAAAGGATGGTTCAACGCGTTTTTGTATCGACTATCGGCCACTGAACGATATTACTTGCAAGGATAGTTTCCCTTTGCCGAATATCAATGACTGTTTGAACACACTGGCTGGATCCGCTTACTATACCAGTCTGGATCTCATTACGGGCTACTGGCAAATTCAAATGGAGCCCGCAGATTGTGAAGAAACAGCATTCGTCAGCCCGTTTGGACTATTCGAGTTTCTGGTGATGCCTTTGGGCTCACAAACGCGCCCGCGACGTTTCAGCGGATGATGAAACGTGTACTAGCAGGACTGGAATGGACAGATTGTATAATTTTTTCTGGACGACATCTTGATTCCTGGAAAAGACTTCACTGATTATCGAAATAGACTAAGAAAAGTGTTCACTCGACTGCGAAAAGTAAATTTGAAATCGAAGCCAAAAAAGTGCCGATTTATGCAACGTAAAGTCACCTATCTCGGCTACGAAGTTTCAAAAAACGGTATTTCTGTTGATTCTGCAAAAGGTCACAAAATCGCACACTGGGCGAAGCGCGCAAATTTAGTTGATCTACAATGCTTCCTTGTTTTTGCCAATTATCATCACCAATTTATTCCGAATTTTGCTGGCATAGCGGCACCGCTCACAAAGCTTACCAGGAAAGATGCTCCATTCTCTTGGACAGCTAAAGCTGAATCTGCGTTTCAGTGCCTCAAAAATATACTATATAAATATATAATATAAAATACTTTCTAACCCGCCAGCGTTGGCTTTCCCAGTGCTGAAGCCGGGTTATGAGTTTATTCTGGATACAGACGCGTCCGGAGAATCGATAGGTGCAAATGGTTCTGGTTCAAATTTAAAATGTCGCTGAGAGGGCAATAGCTCACGCCAGCAAGAAGTTAAGTCGGTCAGAGCAACGCTACTGTGTTACTCGACTCGAGTTAATCGCAATTGTGTACTTTATCGACTATTTTCGCCAATATCTGCTGGGGCAGCACTTTTCTGTTCGCACAGATCATTCGTCGCTGCTATGGTTGCGCAATTTTTGCAACGCGGATGGACAACTGGGACGATGGCTGGAGCGACGGCGGAATATAATTTTACGATTGTCCGGCGCAGTGGAAAAGAACATGTGAATGCAGAAGCCCTGTCAAGGAAAAAACAATGTGACTGTGAAGTCTGTGTCAAATGTAAAAAATCCCTGAGTCCGGCGAAGTTTTACGGCGCCACAGACACCTGTGATGCTGTTTTGAACCAGACTAACACTGTTACTACACGTGTAACAAAGGAACTGACAAGATTTGCACGCGATCAAGACAAAGACCCGGCATTGACAAATTATCAGATGTGCTTTGATCAACATAAAATTGCCCAGTGAAGCCGATTTGAATAGCTATTCCGACACGACTAGACGCTTATGGGATTAAATTGAACAGCTAAAAATAATTAATAATGTTCTCTACCGTGAGGTTGTGGACAAAAAAACAGGTCAGATGCACCTTCAGCTCATTGTTTCTTCAAGCAGAAAGCAGGAATTTCTGGAATATGAGCATAACTGTCCTACTGCTGGTCATGGTAGTTTCAAAAAGACACTTGCCCGTCTACAAACCCGATGTTACTGGCCAACCTGGAGACAGGACACAAAACTATTTTGTCGAGCCTGTTAGTTTTGCTAAAATTTCAAAGATGGAAAACGACGAAATATTGCTTCAATGAAATCTATGTCAAGTGAACGACCGTTACAACGGGTTGTCACAGATATAATTGGCCCTTTCAGAAAAACGACATCGGGAAATCGGTTCTGCATAGTCATAGTTAGATACTTTTATGATATTGAAATGAATGAAATGAAACTCCTAGCCAAGACACCTCGACCGTAGCAGATGCTTTTGTGTCTGGTTTTGTGGAAAATACGTTGTGCCCGAAGCTATACTGACTGATCAAGGCAAGACCTTTCAAAACTCGATCTTAGAAGCCGTTACAAAGTTGCTGTAAGTGAAAAAGCTAAGATCAACATCTTTTCATCCTCAAAAGATTCATCAATCCTCTATCTGGACAAATAGAAAGGCTCAACAGAACCATAAAGAATATTTTGAGAATATATGCTATTGAAGACCCAGAACATTGGGACAGACAAATACCGCTAGCTATGGCAGTCTATCGATCCAGCGTTTAATCTTCAACGGGATTTACGCCAAATATGCTGATGTTTGGACGTTAATGTCGAGCACCTGCCACCTGGTAACTACGCTGTCTCCCTGGTCGAATATAAAGGAAAAACTGCAGAGTATGCATCCACAACGAAACGAACTCTGAAGAAAGCGTAGTGAAGAGAACGTCAGAAAGGTCGGTTTAAAACAGCAAAAAGTGCAGAAACAGTACTACGACAGAAAAGTTCATGGCGAACCTTACAAAGAGGGAGATCTGGTCTACTTGGATAACCCATATGCCAAGTTTGCTAAATCAGACTTTGCAACTTTATGGGAAGGCCCGTTCACCATCGTCAAAAGATTGCCCGACATCACTTATCGCATTGAAAAAGTCTGTCAAAAGAAACGCCGAATGGTAGTCCACTTCAACCGCTTGCGCCCATACAACCAGCAGATGTCTGCAGTTGTTGACTCGCAGCAGTGAAAACCGACTACATTTCAAGCCCAGACCTACGTCTTTTGGCAAAGATCAAGATCAATTCAAAGACGCTATCCTATTGCGATTGCATGCTGTAGTCATACGTTCGGTCGTTGTACGAACTGTTACTCTGCAGTACTGTCAGCAGATTTGTCATTAAAGATTGTTCTATGACCGCCTACTTCTTACAATATCAATAATATTCATCAAAACTGACACTTTGCAACCCCTTAATCACGTTATGGCGAGCAAAATGAGTTATTGGTTGTGTAGCTGCGAAGGGAAATTGGAAGCCGAAATTCTACTCACCTTTGGTCTACAGTGAATGCTAATCAATCAAATTCATATTTTGTGTTTAGGCATACTTTTACACCAGCTTGCTATTGTGTATCTAAAATTGGTCTCCGAATGCCGTTTTTAGAAAAGTCATATTTCAGGAGCGCCACCTTAACTCTGAGCTAGTACGAGGTATTCTGAGTTTTAAACAATTGCATCTGAGACCGCATCTGAGACCGCATCAAAATCTATATCAACGCAGTCTTTAATTTTAAAAAACCAAAATCAGATCCGCAACGAGACGCCTATTAGAGACGACTATTCTTTTAAGTCCTTTAAACAGTCGTTTGTGTAGGCAAACATTTCTAAAAAAATTCCAAATTACATTGAGCAACATTGACAAAAATATAGTATTTTTCAAACTAATTTTTTGCTAGCTACTTATTGGCTTCTGTAATTTTTTTCAACGGATGTTAGTAGTAAAAAATCTGCTCTATTTTGTGAAAAATACGTATGTGTACGCAAACATCGGGTTTCAGCGATTGGGGTATAGTGTTCATTTTTTTACGATTACTGCCAGCTGCAAAAGCCGATCCACATGACACTTTGCACACTTCTAGAACCGACATACTTGGAGGTGCCGAACATCTTGAATCGTAATTTTCGTGAATTGCATCGATATAATAGGTGAATTAATATTAATACGTCACTTCCGATAAAATCAAAAATAACTAAAAATTTACCGCCACTGACAAAAATTCAACAAAACCGGCACCTCGGCAAGAAAATTGTCTAAGGCTATTGAATGTTAAATTTGATTGAGGCACCACTGAGCTACGTCGTTTAAAAATTAGTCAAATTTTGCAAAATTTCAATTTCGATGCGGTCATAAAATTTGCCACAATGCTTCCAGAAGTTTCAAACTTTGAAAAAAGGCGTGCCTGGTGTCTATCTTGATTGCACTTGGGCAAAAACTTTGTATCAGCAAGAAAAGTAAAATTATAGTCTATTGATTTATTGGAAACTGAGAGCGCCCCCTTAAGGTTAGAGTAAGGCCGTGTTTACATTAAGCTTTTTTCTAGCTGCTTAGCAGCTGAAAAAATGCTCGAGCTTTTTTCACCATTTTAAGTTTTTCTCCACTGCTTCTTCCACTGCAGCGGAAAAAAGCTGAAACTGCCGAAAAAAGTTGGCGCAGCTGAAAAAAATCCAATAACTATGGTGGTCACCATATCTAATTCGTCGCCATGACAATGCTGAGTTCCTAGCTGCTCTAGCTTTTT
>JASANF010002492.1:0-14844 GCA_030248245.1 Trissonchulus sp. WLG1_4 | reverse complement strand
ACTTGCCCAGTGCTATAAATGTACAAATAAGTAAGTTTTAGTTTTTCTACTTGATCAAAACATCGTCATGAAGAACAAACCAAGTCTACGCAATAAATTGACTAAAGCTTCACCAATAGTTATGTTACAAATTTGAAAGCGAACAATGTCCAAGACGCACTTCCACACCCATATAATTTAACCTGACTCTACAGTTTTATTTAGAAATTAACATTATAGACATGTTGTGAACTGCAAAAGGTCATTATCAAAAGATACAAGATTAATAGGCAGAAGTGTATGCATAACCACATTTAGGTAAAAATACAAGCTTTGTTTACGAAACAGATATTTGAACGTACAAGTACATATGACCCTGATTTATGTACTTACAAGAGACCTTTATTAAAACGAATAACGTTTCCTATCTGCCATTCTCCAACTTGGTCATCGGCCTTTGGTCTTGGCTCGTGGATGCAACTATTTGTTGAAAAGCGAACAAAAGACCGTATTAGTTCGATTAAGCCACAGAAGTTTTATGATTTTGAGAACGTTCTACCGGAGGCTTTATTAGTCAAGGGCTAAGGCTGGGGTTTTGTTCGAGGTAATAGGTAAATGTCTAGTTAGCTTTTAAAACAAAACAGACCGGTTTTGACAAAACAGTTTTGACCAGCTAACCATTGAGTGCTTTCATTAGGCCGGCTAATGTAACAGTAGCATACATACCTAGTTCTACATATTATACAGTTTTGCCAGTAGTTATCCGGAGCTGTCAAAATAAGCGACAGGAATCACCATAACAGTTTTTAATCTTACGAAGTAATGTAGAATATTTGTTTCGCTTGGTAGGCGTAAGAGTTTTGGCAGTGTTCATGAGTTGGTAAGGATCTTTGTGGAAGTTGTAATACTCCACAAATTGCTCAGAGTCCTTGAATTCGCAGTAAATACTGTTTTCGTCCGGTGATAGGGTTCTTAGGCAAGAATATGTGTTGTTGGTTGCATCGAGGCAAATACAAGCATAGGCCGCAGAACAGTACTCGTATTGGGTATGGGGACATTTTGGAGTGCCCTCTGGAAACCCAGCCCCCCAGTACTCGATCAGAAGTTGGGTTCGATTCCAGACAGAAGTCGCATTGAGCAACAGGGGCTTGAATGATCGACCATCGTATGCACGAGGCGGGTCAACTCCGGCCAGATCTAGGATGGTCGATCCCAGATCTAGGTTGAGCACTGGCTCGATTCGAGTTGCTCGCGGAATGCCGGGCCCACGAACGACCAACGGAACGCGAGTATCGAACTCATAAGGCTGTCCTTTGCCGACCGGTAGCACAAACTGCCCCAGATGGTAGCCATTGTCCGAAGTGTAGATTATATGGGTGTTGTCTCGGAAACGTCGTCGAGTCAGTCGAGCTAGAACGCTGAATATCAGGTCGTCAACGGACTTGAGCGATCTCCACCGGTCCCGGAATCCCGCATCCGCGTCCCGGATCTCCCAGTCTGGCATCCCGCCCTCGGGGGTCTGTCGGACGATCCAGTGTTTGTCAGGGGAGTGGTGGTTCCAGTAGGGCTGGCGGGGGACTCGACGTTCCGCGTAGCTGTCGTTGAATTGGGGCAGATAGCTGTAGGGCAAGTGGGGCGCGGTGGGGCAGAGCATCATGAAAAAGGGGACTGAGTCCTCTAAACAAACAAAAATAACTGAGAATAAACTAAAACAACAAAAACAAAAATGTGAAAACAGTCTGTGTTCATGTTGAAAGAAAGACGATGCCCTCATTTTAAAAGAAAGAAAGAAATGGAGGCGCCGGAAATCAAATCAGAGCCGCTCGAGCAGACGATGAGAATGTTAACCGCTAACTACACCACAACCGCAAAGTGTCATAGGCCCTATTTCTCACTTACAACATTTATATGGGCGAAGGAGGTTAGCTACTTCGTTGGTTAAATGAGAGGATCGGTTAGTTAATAGTTAGTTGCAATCTATGATACATAGTCTATAGCATTTTTGATTTATCTCTAGTTTTTCCTGGCACCGGCGTTTTTTCGTTTTTTCCTGTTGTGCCATTCAGCACAACAGGTCTTTAATTTTGATTTTGGCGGATAACACAGGACTGGGGGCAGTGTGTCTATAAGCTTGTGTGTTTGCTTGCTGTGCACTTTGGATGTCAACAGGTGTGTTATATAGAAAATGTATAGTGAATTGGTTCGTGTGTCACTGCATTGTCCAGCACAAAAGTTACACAGCAATCAGTGACACGTTCAATGTGCGTTCGTGTAGCTCATGCAGGGAACGTATTGTGCGTGAGTCACATTGCTGATTACTATCTGATCATAGAAGTCTTAATTGACAACAAAAGCTTGCGTCAAAATATCTGCGCATGTGCGGGTACAAATGGCCAACACGGTACATAAGTTCCTTTTGCCAAATAAAATGACACCAACCACAGTGTCACACAGTTTGTTTATAATTCTTTACATGCAATCATACATAGTAGGCTTATACGAAAGACCCACCTTCTGTTTAATGTTGTTGCTGTTTAATTCATATATCAAATGAACATATTAGAACTATGTATTGCGTTAGAATTGCAACTGGTAGGTATTCTGATCATTGCCTAGCAAACAGCGACAAGCACCATGAGTGTGTCGTGTTTTACCAGAAAACGGTGGGGTTTGTGTGCAGCAAATGATTGTATAGCAAGTGTTTCGGATCTGATTTGTTGTTTTTTAGGTTGCTGTCTTTTTGTTTTTTTGAATTAAAAAAACAACAATCAATGTCAACACCCAATCAATATTTATATATGCAGAAGCTGCACAACAGGTTGGATCTAACTAATTGGTATTGTATTGGTTGTTATTGCAGAGCTCAAATTCGCTTCAGCATGATTTTTCCTTTAGCTGACCATCGGTCAGTTTACTTAAAACTTTTGGGTTGATACTTACTGAAAGTTTTGCCGCAGATTGAGCTTGTTGTGTCCTACTTTGACCGCAATGCACAGTTAGTCGTAATGAAGAGCACTTGCTAGTTTTGAATTGTACTAACTACTAACAAGGTACAAGCATATTACGATCGGGAAATTGTTTTCGTTCGTTCGTGCAAATTGTATGCAGATAATATATTGCCTTCAGATTAAATTGTCTTACTTTTTTCTACTATGTACTTTTCATTTCAGTTTTCACAAGTTGCTGAAAATCAGTAATGATCCGCATTGCAGGTTTCAATAACGTGAACTACACGTCAAATTCCTGATCCTTACTCATAGAATATTCAATTTCAGAAAAATGGTTTTTCACAACCTTTTGCATACCAATCCCGCCTCATTTAGACTAAGCGAAGGCCTGAGAGGAGAGCATAAATCATTTTACTATACCACATGCTAAAATCATATTATACAACTTTCGCCTGTGCAACTTTGCAAATGTGCAAGAATTTTGCTATAATGTTTTCTGGTATTAAAATCGAGTCTTTTGTAAGAGTTTGAGAGCTGATACGGGTCAGATTGTAAGTTATAAAATTCCTTAAAGTCTTCTTCGTCTCGGAATTCGCAGTATGCCGTGTCCACCCCCTTGCCCACCGACCGGACACAGGCATAGGTGCTATTGCGAGCATCGTTGCAGATGCAGCCGTATCCCGAAAAACAGGACTCCTCGTCGGCCGTATTCGGACAACGGGGCCATCCGTCCGACTGACCCATGCCCCAGTACTCCACCAGGAACCGGAACCGGGACCAATCTGCCCGCCCCGGGGACAGCAGGGGTGCGAAACTGAGACCATCGAAGGAGGTGAGATTAAGATGGGCGGTAATATTGGCTAGGTGGAGGATGGTTGGAGCCAGATCGATATTCAGAACAGGCTGGTCCCGGATTTGGTGAGACACGTTGGGTCCGACCACTGCTAGAGGCACCCGAAGGTCATTTTCGTAGGGATGTCCCTTCCCATTAGGAAAGCAGTATTGTCCCATGTGATACCCGTTGTCAGAGGTGTACAGCACATAGGTTCGATCCATCAAGTCTTTCTTACATAGTTTATTGAGCACCTGAGCTAACAAATCATCGACCGACCTCAAAGTGCGCCATCGATTTCGATAGTTCCTGTCGACCCGGCGAATCACTTTCTTAGGCATCCCGTGGGAAGGGGTTTGTCGCATTAGCCAGTGCTTGTCGTCGGAATGGTAGTTCCAGGAAGGGTCTCTGGGTACGGACTCATTTGCATATTGATCTCTGTACTTGGGCAAGGGGGTGAAGGGGCCGTGAGGGGCGGTGGGACAGAGCATCATGAAAAAGGGCACTTCGCTGCTAGCCTCTAGAAAACACACTACGCTACTGACTGGGGTGAAGTAGTAAGCTATTCCTATATGTAAATCTGCTGATATTCGCAAACTAGTAACTAATGAGTAATGACTAAGCTATGCAACTTATTTTCTCGAAAAGTGTAAAATAAATATATGTAAAAAAAATTTAGTTTCACAATGTCTTTTTCGCTTAGCTTAAGGCCTACTCACACGTGGGCGCATTTTGGTCACTGGCGTACGCCATGGCACATGAGCGGGCGCATGGGAGGGCGCATGAGCGGGCGCACGAGCGGGCGCACACGCACACTTGCATACTGCATTGTGTGAAATAATGCAGCAGGCAGTGTGAAAATAGAATGCGTCCGCTCATGCGCCCGCTCATGCGCCCGCTTATGCGCCCTCATGTGAATAGGCCTTAGTCACCAGTTATATTTTTGTGATTACCAACGTCCTGTAACTAACCAACAGTGTCCAGAAATTGCAAGGCGTGTTTCTGTATGACAGACGTCAGATAGTCCTCGATGAGTTTCCCGTGTTTCACCTCCGTTCCGTTGACGGACATTGGATAGTTGTAGTAGTAGGACTGACCAATCAGACCGTTCCACCAGTCCCAGCCGGGGGGCACGTGACCTGCCCCGCCCACTTCCGGGTATCCGTATTGGTTCAAATACTTGCCAGCGAAAAAGGTACGGTATCCCGCCTTCTTCAGATAGACAGGGAAGGCAAAGGGCTCTTGGTGTCGCATCCAGTAGTCGCTCGCGCAGTTGCCTAAAAACAAAAAATACCAATAGCCTAAGTGACGGGATCAAACTGAGCCTTTCTCGCGTCCAATGATGATCCGTCTCGAGGATGTAACCATTGTACCAAGCTGAGTAGGACTTAATTTATAGTTATTTAAGTATATATTCCGTTTCCTCGCTTCTATGCACTTGTGAACATCGGGTAATACAAGAAATAATTTTTGCACTTTCGCTACATATTTTGAAATTTCGTTAAGGCTGTGCTTAACTTTAATAGGTATTTAATTTCCCATGACGTTTAATAAAATAGATCTTACAGTTAATGCCGAAAAAATACATACACGCTAACCTTAAAATTACCTAGCCTCTCCCTAACATTTCAATTTTACATTTTTATGATACGGTCTCCATTAAGTCCCTCATCTACCAATCAATTTGCTTACAGTACACACTTATAAACCAACCAGCGAGGCTGTTATTTTTAGCGCCATTATTATGTACGTATTTGCCGGAGAGAATGGAGGAGCGACTGGGGCAGCAGACGGGTGTGGTGACGAACATATTGCTGAAGTAGGTGCCCTTGTGGATGAGCTCGCGTCGCAGGGTCTCCATCGGCTCCAGACTGCCCATGGTGATGTCCTGGTCGTCGGACATGACCAGCACGATGTTGGGGCTGACACACAGCACGGGGCGAAGCACACACAGCACTACCAACGGCCACATCCTGTCAAATGCAGATAGATACTAAAGACACACTCCAGAGGCAAAGTACATAGGGATATAGTTTCCTTATACGTTAATTCCGCAATCAAATCACTCCGACTCCGCTTCCACTCCGCAATCTGCAGCAAGTATTTTTCATTCCAACTGTAAACATTAGGATTTCAAAAAATGAAATTTTCAAAAATGTTGAAACATTTGTCACCCACCAGTAGGCATTATTTTGCTGCTAATCACATTAGTAGTTACGTACACAAATTTAGGTACTGCAAAAAGTTCTCAGTACATGCAGTGAATACGTTTATTGTGACTGGTGGCTTTGTTTCATATTCTTATGTCAGCTTTTTGTTCCTACTAGAGTAGGAACATTTGTTATAGGTTTTCGTTCCTATAACGTAAAGTTGGTGTGATACGTTTTCTATAGGCCATGATTTGTGTGTAATCCTAGCACCCTATCTACCTGCTCTATTTTTCCCACATGGGGGGTGCCGATTCAACGTTAAGTATATACTCCCGTCAAAAGGTGCTGAACAGGATTGGAGTTAATGAGCTTTGAAACCTGAAAATAATAAAAGCAATTACTGAACTTAAACAGATAAAATTAGCTAAAATACAAAAATTTTGGCAACTCTTCATTTTGCTTCAGCGAGCCCCCCCTGTTGCTGATATTTTCAAGTATGCAAGTCGACATCTGATGATGTCACTGGCCAATGGGAGTTGATATGCAAATTAGAAATTTTCTTCGGCCAATAACTTTACAAACATGGGCCGGCCTTTTACATTTGGACATTTCTGATTGGTTGGCGATCAGACAGGAAGCGTTAATATGCAAATTAGCGTTGTCTAGCCGGGCCGTTCAGTGTGTAACTGCGCAAGTGGAGGTATGCAGGCGGGTCAAGGTTACAGGATGATGCTACTGGCTTACCCGCTCTATTATGAAAAGGGCTGAATGGAAGCACACTGGGGAGGCGCGGCAGTGTTTACGGAAAGCGGGCAAGCCTTGAAGCAGCAGCAGCAGGTAGCATCACACCATACCACGTGCCCTTTTCAATGACACCGACACAGAATAGGTTCCAAGCTTTTGGGTTCAGTACATATTCCAAGTCGTGCTCCAGGTGGAAAATTTTGAAAAAATTCCTGTATTCTTTTCAGACAAGCTCTATTTCATCGAACAGAATTCTTTTAATAGTGTTGCATCAGTACAAGTCGGTGACTCGACGCATCTTCTACACTTCTGTATACACAAAGTTCTCCTCTCTCACCTCATTACTGCGCATGTATCGGCTCCAAAGTGTGATTACGTTACGTAACATTCTCAGACTTGACTTTGTGCGAGTCTCACAGATTGCTTTGTGCATTGACTTGACTTGGCACAAGTGGTCTCTGTCTTCTGTCTCAGTGCTGTCTTAACTACAGAAGTCTCTATGTTAATATTTCTTTAAAAAACCTGTTTTAGTAATGTTTTTATGGAGCGTGATTTTAATAGCAGTAGTATATTTTTATTAGAAACAGTTTTGCTATATTAGGTGAAAAGACAAGGTTAATTTGTTTTGTAAAATTTACGATTTTGTTTCACGCTCACTTGCAACTTGCACAGTGCACAGTAAAGATGGGTTCGGTCAGACTAAAATGCAGCTGGTGTATTTATTTTAACTGGGTTCGTCCGCTTAACTCAAATATGTCATTCCTAAACCTCGAACTTTTAGAGTTTATGGGTCCTTGCCCTTACACAATAGTCATTGCAAACAAACCGACGTGGACCAATTGCTCTGGTCCGCAACTAGAACTAGCTGGCATAGGCTGGACTGCACCAAATCGAATTAACTGACGCTTAGCTTAAACCGATTTAGCTCAGGCTTAAATTCCTTAAATCGGTTCAAGTTCGCTGCACCAATGACGATTAGCGCAGTTGTTTAGCTGGACTTTAGCTGAAGTTTAAAGTTAAGTCTCAGTAGTGTAAATTTATGCCTCAGCTGGACCAAGCAAGAACACTAAAAACTATTTAAAAATGGGTGCATTTTCAAGCCAAACATGGTAATTTTTGGGTCATTTGAATACTCTTTACGGCTGAGCATGGATTGTGATTGAAAAAATTGTAAAAAAGTTCAAAATAATTTTCGGGACGCAAAACGGCTCCATAAACATGGCAGTTGTTAATTTTTGGCCAAAAAAGAAGTAAAAATTGCGTCAGTCTGATCATATAAGCGGAATAATAGTGCATTAACATATTAATGTAAAGACTAATGCATTATGTAGTATGCACATAAATAACAAAAATAAGTCTGCGAAGTAAAACTTGATTTTGCGAAAAAATTGCTAGCTGTTGGCAAAATTGCTAAAACTTGCCAGCCAAAAAAACCCAGCTCCGCGGTCAAAGTGAGCAAGCAGCAGCGTGCCGACTTCTCAAAGCACCAGCCCCAAACTCCAAAGTCCAAGCAGCAGCAATAATAGACACGCTCAACTCCAGGCAAAAGCAACAGGGGACAAATCTAGACTCCGTGGTCAAAAGCAACACTGAGTCACATTCAAAGCTTTTTATTTGGACCAAAATACCTAAACGTAACACAAACCTAGGTTTAAAACAGCGAACCGGTTAAGACACCATTCTCAAAGCACCAGTGGACAGGTCATGACTAACAGGAAACAAACCTGGGCTCAAACTACAGCGAGCCACCTGAGACTCTATTTATTCTAAAAGCAACAGCGGACAGATTTAAAATAGGCAATAACGGACGAATCAAGACTGAAAGCGGCTTTATTACGGAAGAATGTACTCTCCCTATGTTACAGTAGTATGTAAGTTGTAAAGTACTTGACATTATGAGCATCTCTGGGGAGGAACACTGTCCCTTTTAGGGGCAACTTGTTATTATTCCGCCTAAAGGCGGAATTATTAGAATCATAAAGTTCTATGAATTGCGTGCAAGGCAATTTGGTACGTATATATTGCCATAATGCTTATCATTATGCTAGTTTATAGACGCAAGCGTGCTCCAACCGTGGGGGACATGACTGCCATGAAGAAGTACAGAAAGCAAGCTGAACTCCAAAACTAGTTACAGTAATGGGATCAAACCATAGCAAACCATAAGTTTGACAAAAATAAACTGCTGCCCCCACCTGGTGTGGAATTGTTTAGTTTTGCTGTATGTGTCCCCCCCTTCGCTGAAAGTTTGTTTTGTCTGGCAACGATCTGATTGGCTGTTGGCATTTAGCCACAGCCAATCAGCGTTTAATAGTAAATACAAAACACAAACATTTGATTCGAGAAGAAGGGAAGACCGGGGGGGTGGGTGGGGGCCGCATCTCAGCGCACTTTGGGTGGGCAGGATCCAGGAGCCTATCTTTAACGTGTAAAATCCTGCGAAAATCCCCCGAGGAGCTATCTTTAACGTGTAAAATCCTGCGAAAATCCTGCGAGGCTCCAGTCTAGCAAATTGGGTGGGCAGGAGCTACTGGTTTTATAAAATTTTTAAATTTTAATTTTTTAATTTAAATTTTATTAAATTTTTAATTCATTTCTTTTTCAATTTTATAATATTAATAATTGTTTAACTTAATATTAATTTTTCAGTTTTTATTGTTTTTTATAAATTACGTAATGTGTCTGCGGTTTTTCCGGCAGATATTTTTTAATAACACGTGTATGCCCGCAGGGCTTTTCTGAAAACAGATGCCAACTAGTGGCAGAAAACTAGTTAGGTAGGTTACTATAGTATTACGTATTTTAAGTAAAATTAGCTGTAGCTCGAAAATTAATTGACCTATCAACCCAATCAATAGGTCATTTTATAGCTTACCATAAGGGCTACAAGGTCATATAAAAAACTTAGTCCTACCCCGAAATTTATGAACATATGTACCTAGTTTAGCAAACCTAGTTCAAGTTTTTGGCTAAAAACATACCGCACATTTTACGGGCATGGACGATTACTTAGCCATTACTTATCCGATCAACCCAAGCAGTACGTCATTGTGTAGGCTATCATTAGTAGTACAAGCTGATATAAAATGCTAAGCTCAATTTCTACGCTATCAGTCGTAATGACTATTTTAGTACAACCACCTCATTTTTTCAAACATGCTCATGTACTTGTGGGTAAAAACATACCGCACATTTTACGGGCATGGCCAATTACTTAGCCGTTATACAACCTAGCTAGTCAAGCAATATGTCATTGTGTAGCCTATCACCCGTACTACAAGTTGACATAAAAATCTAGGCTAAACTCTTATTTTACCGGCAAGTATACCTAGTTTGGCAAAGCTAGTGCAACTTTTTGGCTAAAAACATACCGCACATTTTACGGGCATGGCCAGTTACTTAGCCGTCATACAACCTAGCTAGTCAAGCAATATGTCATTGTGTAGCCTATCACCCTTACTACAAGTTGACATAAAATTCTAGGCTAAACTCTTACTTTAACGGCAAGTATACCTAGTTTGGCAAAGCTAGTGCAACTTTTTGGCTAAAAACATACCGCACATTTTACGGGCATGTAAGATTTCTCAGCAATTACTCAATCGATTTACGTGATCAATACGTCATTATGTAGCCTATCATTAGTACTATACGCTCACATAAAAATCTAAGCTGTAAACCCATGTTAAGAACCGGTAGACCACGATTAGTAAACCATACACTAATTTTTGGTGTAAAAACATACCGCACATTTTACGGGCATGGCGGATCATTTAGCGATTAATTATCCGATCAACCCAATCGATATATCATCGTGTAGCCTGTCATAAGTACTACAAGATGACATAAAAAAATTAAGCTGGACTCTTACTTTGTCTTTCGAAATGACTGTTTTAGTACACGGCACCAGTTTTTGGCATGCAGTTAATTTCGTAATATGTTGCATACGTTCAAGTGTGTATGACATCGTTACGGTTCAGCTTAGTTACTGCTATTGTTTGGTTATACTCAAGGTTTTATCTGTTATTGTTTGGTTATACTCAAGGTTTTATGTTTTATTATAGACTTATTTATGCAATTTTTATAGTTTTGCGTGTGCGGAAGTGCTGTTATACTTTGATTAATATTTTACTCAATAATATGTCTAAGACTGGTAAAATAACTATGTTGCAAACTCATGACCGAAATTTAATCATCAGCACTAGATTACATACGTTTTGGTTAATTCTTACTGTTATATGTGTTAAAAACATTTGTTATGTGTGGTAATGACAAGGTGATTTATACGATATCTGTGATTACTTCGTTAGCATGTTTGGTAAATTTTATAGCCGTTGTGTTAATCGTAGGCTCACTTTAGCATTTTTTTGTGGTTTAACGGATCGTGAGTGTGTATTTGTTAGTATGTTTTGAAAAGTTGAGCTGTTGTTTGGAGTTTAGTAAGACCATTGATCGTTTTCGGTTAACTTTTACAGTAATATGTGTCAATTATAGGCTTATTTTAGCAAATCTCATTATTATTTTGTCTAAAAACGCTTAATTTTGGTAGATTTTATGGCCGTTGTTGTTAATCATAGGCTCACTTTAGCATTTTTTGTGGTTTTATCTGATCATGAGTGTGTATTTGTAAGTATTTTTTGAATAGTTTTAGCTGTTGCTTACAATTTACTAAGGCCAATGGCCGTTTATGCTTAATTTTGCAGTAATATGTGTCAATTATAGGCTTATTTTAGCAAATTTTATTATTATTTTGTCTGAAAACGGTTGATTTTGGTAGATTTTATAGCCGTTGTGTGTTAATCATAGGCCCACTTTAGCAATTTTTGTGGTTTATCTGATCGTGAGTGTGTATTTGTAAGTATTTTTTTGAAAAGCTTTAGCTGTTGCTTGGAATTTTCTAAGGCCAATGATCGTTTATGGTTAATTTTACGGTAATGTGTGTCAACAGAGGCTTTTTTCACCACATTTTATGATTATTTTGTCTGAAACCGCTTAAATTTAGCAAGATTTTATGGCCTTGAGTGTTAATTACTGGCTTATTTTTTTTTGCTATTTTTATGGTTTTGTTGGATCGTAATTGTGTTTTTGTAAATATTTTGTGAAAAGTTTTAACTGTTGGTTGGAATTCATTAAGACGTTAGTTTTTTTTTGGTAAATTCTCACCGCCGTAACTGTTAACGATAGGCTCACTTCCGTTATAGGTGTGAATATATGATTAGAAGTGGTTAATGTTTTGTGATTCTTATTGTCATGTGTGCCAGTCATAGGTTTGTTTCAGCTAGTTTTGTGGTTTTGTCTGGTCGTGATTTTTTTTTGTGAACGGAGTGTGGTTAATTTAAAGTTTTTTTACAACAGCGTCACTTGGAACTTATTATTTTATTGATTGGCATTTGGTAAGTCCTGTCGTTATTTCTGGCTAATTTAACCGTACTATGTGTTAGTATGTATGTGTTTGTAAGTTGTTCTTAGACATTTTTGTAGTTTTTTGAATGAAATTCAGTTGGACATCTGTTCGTCTTTGGTAAATTCTTACTGCCTATGTGTTAATGAAAAGCTGATTTTAGAAACATTTGTCATTATTTAGTTAGAAAACTGTTAATGTTTTGTAAATTTATAGTCTAATGTGTTAACGATATACTTATGTCTGCAGTTTTGTGTTTACCTTATCATGAGTAGGTTTTGTAAGTTTTACTACAAATTTTCAGCTATGAATTGAAATTTCTTTGGACTTTTTTGGTAAATTCGCGCTACGTATGTGTTCATGAAAATATTATTTCAGCTTTATTTGTGATTAAATAGTTAACAAGCCGTAAAAGTTTAGGGAATTTTATGATCTCACGTGTGAATCATAGTTATATTTTAGCTCTTTTGTGGGTTTTTTAATCTTAGTATGCTTTTTTAGGTCTTTTTAGTATGCAACTATTCAGTAATTTTTAACTACGTATTAGTTTAATTGAAAGTGTTTTCTAAAAATTTTCGCAATTGGTCGGAATTTAGCCCACTGACGATTCATTTTGGGGTGATTTTTTGCTCATATTTAATCAGAGTTATTTTGTGAATTTCCGTAGACGTGAGCGTGGTTTTCCTTGTGTGGTTCTGACGGCTTATTTTTTGTCTTTATGTACAAATCATAAGCTCACTTTCAACTTATTTCATGTATTTGAATGTTAGGCTTGTCTCGGTTTTAGTTGTATTTAGTTAGTGTAAGTTTAAATGCTAATGTTTACTGCTAATGTTAGTTTTTGGGAATTCTAACTAGGAACTCCTAGTTACGATTAATTACTAAATATATGACCTGTTGGTTTGTGCTAAAATAAAGAAGTTAAAAGTTCCTGATTGCTTTCCTACAAAGACGGAAGTGCCGGACGACGATTATTAGAGACGTTGCTTGTTGAGCTGCGGACTGTGACCATGCAAAAGTATTGTTGCTTCCCCGACTAGCAACCCTACATTGGTGGACCTGCGGGGTACAAACAATTTTAAAGGTGAACCACTTCGACTATGAAGCTAAATTAGAATTAAAATTTTGTTTTTTTAAACACATACTTTACTGTGTGAACTGCTGCCTTTTAACCGTTTGTTGTCATGTAGTTTGTCAATTTTTCAACTAGATTTTGTTTTGACTGCTAAATCTTTTGAATGCAAATGTAATTTTTTCTAAAAAACTCGATAAAATTTATAGGATGCAAGCAGTGACGTTAATTTTTCTTTTGAAACTATACCTAAATTTTCTTTCTAGCCTATCTGCCTCACCCATTTATGTATCCGGTTCGTTAGTTCAGCAACCAGTTTGGTTCAAACCGGCCTTTTTTCAAGTTTCTATTCTTTTGAGCCGGCCATTTTGCAAAATTCTGTACGAAAAAACAGAGTTTTACTCAAAACACGAACGATCAAATTGTTTTGGTGCATCATTAAAACTATCTGATCGCCATTTGACGTCACTAAATTGGTTGCTGATAATAGCTGGGGATGTTGAACTAAACCCAGGACCGGTTACCATTGAGTTTAATGGGCTTAGTCTAGTTACCCTGCAAAAGGTTTTGAAATTGGTGAAAGAGGATGACCCCGATTTTGAAATGCCAGTCACAAAAAACGAAGTCATAGAAACTTTAAGTCAGGAAAACAAATCTTTTGTGTCGCTGGCTATACAAAGCGTTTTAGGGATTCAGTCACTGCCTTCTGAAAAATCGAATGCAACTAATGAACAGCTGCCTAGAGAATTATAAAATTGCCAATTTTTTACACTCAGGACACCAAAAAATGGTTTGATCTAGTCGATGAATATTTCAAAAATGTAACGGATGAGCAGGTAAAGAAAAACAGCATCTTGCGCGTCATACCTATGGACATCCAGACAGATAGCGGCGTTGAGGCACAGAGCTCATATGCAAAAATTCGGGAGCACGTAATTACCCACTGCGACTTGTCGCAAGACCAAAAATTGCGCAGATTACTAGAACAGCAGGCACTAGGTGATCAGAAACCATCTTCAGCGCTCAGAAAATTGCAAGATCTTGGCCAAGGGAATGAGAAGTTAGTGCGGCTGCGTTTTCTTGAAATTTTGCCAGCAGAAATCCGCATGGTGCTTGCATCGCTTGATAGCACACCACTTGATAAGCTAGCACACGTAGCAGACAAAATGCACGAACAGATGCCGCGGTCTAGAGTACATGCGGTCGAAGCTGGCACTAGTTCAAGCCACAATAGCAGTGAAATAGCGGAGCTACGGAATGAAGTAGCAGCGCTAACTCAAGCTGTTCAGGCGATAGTTGCAGGAAGTTATTCCGAGAACCAGCGAGGCCGAGATCGCGGCGAATTTAGACGTAGAAGTCCATCGCCGGTTCGACGCAGCTTCCGCGGCCGCAGCCCTGGTGGCTACGCAGGCAGCTCTAGAGCAAAATCACCATTTGGCCGCTACAATCCTAACGGCAGCCTCTGCTATTACCATTTCAATTTTGGTCATCGAGCAAATAAATGCACTGAGCCGTGCGCCTGGCGTGGTCAACAACTAGGCCAGGCAGAGCCAACTTTTTTAGCTTATGCGCAGGGAAACGAGCAAACTCCGAGGTAGAAGCTGCCGACTTCGGGGTTTGCCAAGTAAAGGTGGCTGCGCAATCTAATATTGTTAATCATTTTTTGGCAGATACCGGTAGTGACATAAGTGCATTACCACTCCGGTATAAAGAAAAAGTAA